>CAJQZN010008941.1:0-10630 GCA_907164685.1 Colias eurytheme | reverse complement strand
TTTTGTACATTAATATAATTCATCAAAATCTAAATATTCTACTCCTTCAAAGGACTGATCATCACTCTGTTTCGAAGTACTGGCAAGAGGGTACGGGGCATCTTCAGTATCTGTAAATATGATACAGTAAATATGATGTTTTTTCTTATGGTTTGATTGATTAATAGATAGATAGCTGTATGAAAACAGTTATCACTATACTATGTAGTAAAATCTAAACTAGGTACTTTATTTGAGGCTGGTTGGATTGGATATAACTTCTTGACTCAAATTGTGCTGGTCGCACTATAAAAACTAGTTTTTGTTTACATACAAATAACCTCAAATTAAATTGTGAAAACGTAATAATCGCCATACATACATACATTAAACACTCGTTACTAATGGAATATTCTATTTTACGTAGTACTGAGCAAAAATAAATGGAATCTCACCGGTATATTCTGCTGTACGTTTGTAAACGTTTTCCAAATCAGTCAATAAATTTCCAGCTTGAAATTCGGACAAACACCGAATAAAAACTTTATACACCACATCACGGACACCGCTACGTTTAACCTTTTTCATGATGTCTCCTTTTTTATTTAAATTTCTTGTTCTAAATAACAATTTTATCTCAATAATTCTCCACTTCACGAAAAAAACAACAAATTTTTATTCAACTTGACAGCTACATTGCCAATTCAGGGTTGCCAGGTAATGAAAAACGAATTAGTTCCAAAATAATTAATTTCATCTCTTTTATGTCGTACTATACTTACAATTTTTGTAGAGATAATTGTAAATGTTAGTTTTAATTCTAAGTAGTTAGACATTTTGCTTATATTTTAAATAAAGAAAAATCCCATATCAAAAAACTAATTGGATGGCGCAAGCTTAGAATTTAACTCAGTAGGATTTCACTTTGATAAATTGAAATCATTGTACGAACATCTGTGGCTTCTAACGAGAGATTAGTTAGAATTCTCATTTCAATTGGGTTTATTTTCAAACAAAAATCGTTTATAGATTCTTTTATTATTATTTTTTCATGGAAAATTTATCATTTGATGGTGTTGCGTATTATACTTTAAGTGACTAAGATACATATTTGGACCGTAATGTACCGTAATGACCGTAAATGGAATTTAATTAGCATTATTAAGTCATTTTCTTTCAAAATAAATCTGTTGAAAGAACTAAATAAATTGATAACGTATCACTACATAGTATGAAACAAAATCGCTTTCTCTACCTATATGTCCCTATCTAGATACACTTAAATATTTAAAACCACGCAACGGATTTTGTTTTTTTAATAGATAGAGTGATTCAAAAGGAAGGTTTTAGTATATAATTTATTAGGTTTTAGTCCAAGTGGGCGAAGCCGCGGGCGGAAATCTAGTTTTGAATATGTTCTCATTACTTGGTTATTTTATAAAGAAAATATATTTTTTATACGAACGATTTACAAAGATTGTATATTTCGACCAACGAAGTTACACAAATACGTATCTCACTAACAAACGCTTGAAACGTAACCTTGTTTCAACGAATTAAAGAGAGCAATATAAGCGTGTCTAACAGAATCGATTATGGAGTTCCATTTAAATCCGGTAAAGGAATTAAATAGGACGGAAACGGGCCTGCCGCGGCCGCCGAGCGAATTGTTAACGGAAAACCTTTCTCAGCTGTAAAAGGAAATCGGCGAACGGTTTTACAGAGATGCATTGACGTTTTAGAGGCCCCAAGTATTTTTTTATTGTTATTGACCTAAAATTATTATTAAAATAAGTGAATAAAACGATAACAATAATTAATAGTTCTTGGATTGGAATGGACTTTTATTTGTCCTTACATAAAGGTAGAGAATTTTTTTATTGATTAAAGATTAAAAAAGTTCTCTTTTTGAGTATTATTCAGACATCTAGGATACTTTTTCCAGAGGTTCAAGAATATTTTTGCTTCTGAGCGTAAAGCGTACAGTGATATAATAATCAAAGATTTTTAATAAAAATGTACTAGTTAATTGGTACGTGCATTCTGTAAAAAATGTAATTGCTTTCTAACCTAAATTGAAGATTGAAGCTAAATTTTCTTAGAATATTAAAAATGTCATTGTCAGGGCCCCAAAATAATAAAGTTCCAGTTGCTCCATCCCTGTACGTCACATTGTCGTGGTTTTGGTTATGTAAAAGGATTACTTTACTAGTAGGGAAAATATTATGTATACAGTGGTTTGTAAGCCTATAAGAAAACGTGACGTGTAGACGAAATGACCAAATTTATGCGTTAAAGTAGGCCGCGCTTTTGTTTCAATAAAAAACTACATATTTTACTTTTTACCTCGTTTTATGCGACTCAAGGCAAATAAAAATGTATAAAGGGATAGATGTTGTATCCTCATAGGTAGACAGTGAAATACCTTACTTGAGTTTTTATAACCTTTTATGTTTTTATAGTAAACTATCGTTGTAGATCCTAGTGTTTTCTGATACTCAATCATAGCGTCAATAAAACGTTACTCTTCGAAATGTAGATTCACCTACGCGGATAAGACATCACAAAGATGCAATTTAAATCCACAATAAAAATAAAAATACTTCCACAAATGCCATATGTTACCGGCTACAATAAGCTCATTTGCAATACAACTCGATGTACAACGGCTGCAAACAATTTGCCACTCAAATGGAGTCGTGTTAAGTGGATTATTGCGAATTATACTCGTCGTTTGTTCATTACATGTACCGATTTAGGTACTGCGGTATTGTGTACTGGGAATATATGAATAGGATTATCTACTCAATTGATAATGTAATTTTCTGGGATTATTTGAAAATTTTGTGGAGGACTTATAGAATTACTAGAGGTCCGCCCCGGCTTCGCCCGTGGTACGTATTTCGCAATAAAAGGTAGCCTATGTCCTTTCTCGGGTATCAAAATATCTCCATACCAAATTTCATGCAAATTGGTTCAGTAGTTTAGGCGTGATTGAGTAACAGACAGACAGAGTTACTTTCGCATTTATAATATTATATTTTTTGAAGATATAACAAGTAAATACAAAAAGCATTTTTGGAACTCCATTGAATTTGTACTACTAGCAACGTAATCCATAATTGTTTTACGAAATATGTTTTATAAACCTATAATCTACATAGTCTTTTTGACAATTTATATTAAATATTAAGTACTTTAAATGTAGATGATTTCAGTCGCATATTTATTATGATTGAACCGTTGAAAGATTTTCCAATCGTGTTCTTCTATTTAAATGCAAATTCATTTAACAATAGAATTTTATCATCGTTCAAGAACAGAGAACTAAAATATTAAAAAATTCAGATCAACTGCGAGAGATGCTTCTTTGAATCGACCAAATTGCGAAAGTGTAAAGAGGTCAGGCAAATTTTTCTGCATCTTGTTCTAACGTGGATGCTTTTGTGAAAGTTCATATTCATTTAAATAAATGTTATCCACCAACAAGTAAAGACAATTTAATGTTAGAAGGTATGTAATATATACGAGTAATAATCATCCGGCTCTGCCTGAAACAGTTTTTGTCACTCAGGAATAATATAATGTAGGTAGTGGTGGGAAAAGACTCCCTAAAATGGGTTCGGTAGTTCGAAGCTGATATGTTACAAACGGTCAAAAAAATCAAAATAGTAGATTCGTTCAGGGAATACAAAGCTAATAAGAATTACCATTGAAATTAGGCTGATAAAGCTTATTCTAGACTAGCTGATGCCCGCGACTTCGTTTGCCTGAACTTTGGACGTGAACAAATGGATAGACTACAGGCCCATGTTGAAAAAGTTATGGGTCATTTGAACCACCAGGTGACCAATCTAGAACGATATAAGAGCATAAAATAATAAGATTCAGCACTATGCCATCACTTGTAAGCTGTCCACCTGAGTGCAGATGAGAATTCGAAAGTACAGGTAGAGATTTTTTCCCCTTGTCTCCATGTTTTTTATACAGTGTCGCGGAATAATGGATTAAAAGCAGTATTGAAATAGTATGACACAGATGCCGTACTAAAATTGTGGTCCACAAAGACGGAATTTATTTTTATTTTCCGACAATTGCCGGGGTAAATTTGTTCATTTGATTTTGTATACTCTATAGTATATCTGTGTCATACTATTTCTAACTACGATTTTTTAACTACAGCTTTGAGTTCGGGAACGATTTAATAATAAAACCTGCTAATTTTTTTTGGATATTTTCATTGTATAGACACAACTATATTGTATCTATATTGTAGAGATTCTTATTCAAATACAGTTTTACATGCATACACATTCTTACTTGTCTTTGGCTTACATTTCTTATCTATCATTTAGGGCTACCAGTCTTCATGTTATATAATTTAATTCAAATGAATGTCGGATAAAATTGTTTAATTACACGAATATTGTAAAATGTTATTTGGTTGTATATTTCGGTTTACGCTCTGGCGTTGCGGTTATCTCGGCTAAGCTCTTGTTACGATATGAAATAATTTCTACCACAGATTCTTCGTATATTTCATATTATGTAAGATGAATAATTAAAAGCATAGATTTAAGGTACTTTTATTAAGTATGTCGAAATATACCCATAGGTATTTTCCAACTTAAAAACTTGAACTGTAACATGAAAGAAAAAATTTGTATTAGATACAATAATTTACGTTTACGAGAGTTTACGTTAATACTATAAGATCACGAAAGAATGCTCTTGCTTCTAGTTCAGCTCTATATTCGTTTTATATAAATTCACCGTCATACGAAACAACTGCCTAACTATTACATCATACATACCATTTCCTATTTAATATTTAATTTGAATATTTACACATCCATCACACATTAAAAGATGTACTTTTAAATGTTTTAAAAAAATAAATTGATAAGCAAATAAAAATCTTTGAACATGAAAACCGTATTCTGAACTTGTGAAGTGCGGCCTGAAACTTTGTTCGTGACACTCCACTGAGTTCTCGAACATTCATCCATTAAGAATTTTTACTTTGGAGTTCGTATTTAAACACTAAATCCTGAATGTGCCTACGGGTTTTACGGTTTTTGCTTAAAAAATGTTAAATTACTGGGTTAATATTTGAATAATTAAATCTATAGTATATAATATTATAAAGCTGAAGAGTTTGTTTGTTAGTTTGGTCCGATTTGAAAAATTTTTTCATCGATCGAGAAAAGGCTTATATATCATCACGGTACGACCAACAGGAGCGGAGCCACGCGGGTGCCCAGCCCAGAGCCCAGCTAGTAGGTAATAAAATGGTATAGTTATTAGATTATAACTCACTAGCTTTTCGTCCGCGGATTTGCCCGCTTTTACACTTTATGTAATAAAACCTTTCTGGAAACCTCTCTATCTATTAAAAAAATCTCATCAAAGTGCACTGTGCTCTTAATGGTTGAGTGTACGAACTGTCACTTTCGAAGTGGTTTAAAATACGCTATTAATGAATCTCTGGATATATTAACTCAATCAAAATGATATATTTCTTCCCAGCTCCATGTAGCACTCAAATCGCAAGACGCAGCGGCTGTTAGAAACTTAATTAAATCACCAGCCAATGACGCCGGCCCTCAAATTGTTCCACGATATTAACTCGACTCTTTGTTCAGCTGATCCGTTTGAAGTATAAACTGATTTGTTAGCGCGTTCTGTGTAAGCGATTTACGCTTATTTCGCAAGTTTAATATTTTGTCTTGTGATTAGCAGTATTGGGTGGGCTTAATTCTTTACAAACAATGTTGTAGCGCGTAGCCGCAAAAGTAAAAGGATCGCATTCCTTCATAAGAGCTTTTTGGGTTCATATTTAACATATAGGCATATCTTTAATAGTAAGTTTGTGTACCTATGTGTTTTATAAATAGTTGGGCATTCAGATTATTTAATTATGTGTAGGTAAGTTGTAAAATTTTATACGTTACTGCGAGAAGCTGTATCACCAACTCTCCCAGTTCACTGACATGTTGGTACGATTGTGTGTCTTGAAAAATTATAATAACTATAAAGGTAGTCACAAATAAAACAACAGAGTTAACGGTTGTTAAATTTTTTATTTGCTTCATAACATTTGCCATTGTCGTCGGGATCATTCGTTGATTTTTTTTTGTTTTTTACTTTCACTTGAACAAAAAAATGTAACAGAATATATACAGGCTACATACATTCACATCTATGTTGTAAATACGGGAAATATTAAGTAAAAAAATAGAAATATATTACGCTCTTCACCTCTATACTTCACGTAGCAACTATGTCAATATTTTCTGTACCTTACGTGTTTTATTGAAAACAGTAAGTACGTTGCCACAGTATAAAGAGTGTTGTAAGCGTATGCTAGTCTGTGTCCAATTTCTTGCCTATGGTCTGTCGGTATGGGGTCAATCGTAATTCGTAGTTAGTCTGTATTGTGTGTGATGGTTTATGCGTCTGCAGATTGCGATTGCGTTGTAGTGCTTGCGTTGCTCGACTGTGTTTCTGGGTCGGGTTCCCGGACGCCCATCCATGGCAGTCTCTTTTGGAGTTCAGCCCTATAAAAATAATATTATGATTATTGTTTTTATTTCCTATCTGTAATGGTTTACGTTTCGGTCATTCATTTATCTCCTTTCACTATATTACATAATATGTAATATAGTGAAATATACTTATTTATTTATTATCAATTTATTTTAGATATTGCCTGGTATCTATAAGTCTTCTTTATGTGCGAAGGTGCTCGCGTGCGAGACCCCTGGGTTAAGCACAGGATTATGGTCTTTCCATATAGAATTTCTAAGCCGCAAACAATTTAGACATAAATTGCAAAAAGCGTTAGTGCTTACCCATTGTTCACTTCAATTTAACCAATCTATACTAATATTATAAAGAGGAAAGGTTTGTATGTATGTATGTATGGTTTTCACGCATAAACTACTGGACCGATTTTGATGAAATTTGACACAGATAATCTTTAGACCCTGAGAAAGAACATAGGCTACCTTTTATTGCGAAATATGTACCACGGGCGAAGCCGGGGCGGACCGCTAGTAGCCTATAAATTTATGTTAACTTTAATTTAAAAGTATAAAAATGAATCTATGTGTGATCATGTGATAATCTTAAACACAGTGTGCACGAGCCTACGAAGGTTTCTGAGTTAGTATAGAGAGTTTGAAATAAATTTGAAATTTGAAATTTGAATTTGAAATTTGAGTATGAGCTACCTTCGACATTGTAAAACAGGGGAAAGCCGGGGTACATAGCCCTAATATCTCGTAAAATAAACTAGCTATATTTCCGAATCGTAATACAGTGTCGCATAATATAATTTGCAAGTAATTTGGCCAAAAATGTATAACATTTCGTACCTGTATCTCGGATGGTTGATGGCGTATACCCAAGGGTCGATACACGACACGCTCTTGGCGAACACAGCCGGGATCATCGTCACGTGAGGTGTCAGCAGCGACCTTTGAATAACGAATATTATTACTGAAATTACTTTTGACAGTTTGGAACAACTTTTCCACAGACTTGACGTTAATATGTAAATTGTAATGTATTTTATTATTTCGTTTGTTTTACTTCAGAGTCCGTTCAACAAGAAGGTCGCCATATATCTTCAAAGGTACCTATTTAAACTTGCTTTTTTGTAGCTTTCCATAAGCAGCTTAAGCAGTGGTTTTTCTGACTCTTCAACAAACAAACGTTTATCAACTCCTTGCTCTTTATTCTACGAGTTTACATTCTTTCCGCCAATTTAACACCACTAAAAGATAGCTACCAACTATATGTTTAAATTTATAACCCATACCTGTCCCCATAAGCACCAATCATAGTGACAACAGCGTACGGCGTCCAAGCGCAAACAAAAAGGAAGAATATTGTGAAAGCGACCTTCGCGATCCTTATTTCAACACTCTTCCCCGCGTCTTCCTTGTTCGATGCCAAGGATTTCACGTTCATCTTTTTCGCCTGTTCCTTCAACATTTTCTCGTGGAGCCGGACCTTTTGAATAAATAGAAGCTTTATATTTATGGTGGGTAAGATAGATATCTGTTGTGTTCATTTTAATAAGCTCTGTAGAGAGACCCGTTTTTCATTTTAATATAGTTCGGACCTAATTAATTACCTAATTAGGTTTATATTTCGTTGATCAAAGTTATATAATTTATTAATTAAAACTTTTGATTTAAACTCGTATTGGAGACTTGGCCGCTCAATTATGTAATACCAGACATTTTGAAAAGTCCATATTAAATCTGGTAATTGGATTTTTATGACTAAATCTATTTTTCTTTATCGACAGGTCACAGTTCAAGTAGAAGCCGTAACACGGCATCAAAATAATCTAATAAAGATAAGTCAAATTATAAGAAATGGAGCTATTTCCTACCATTTCCTTTGTTTGAGTATATAATTAATCAAATTTAAACCATATTTCAATACACACAAAGTTTAAAATATATCTTACCGCAGTGAAAAGCTTCGAATAGAAGATGCAAATGAGAGCCATGGGGATGCAGTAACTCCATACAAAAATACAGGCCACGAATACTTTAGTATCTTCGTCATCAGTGAAGTAATCGAATGAGCATGTTGTCAGGAAGCCCTCTGAAATTCAATCAATCAAACCATCAACTAGATTAGAACTACGATGTACCCTTTGTGCTAATATTGCCAAATGGTCCTGCATTTCTCGTTTGCAGGAGTTACAGAGCCAATTTAAATTCTAGTTGTTATTTTCGATACGTGTGATGTGATAAAAAACCTAAGGAATAATATCCTTGTTTTTACTATGACAGCACTGCTTGGGAGTGACAATTGCGAGAAATTTTCCAAATTCAATTAATTGTGATTGTACAATTGTACATCTATATTGTATTCTAACTGTAAGGTGTTTAAATTACTGAATCGATTTAGTTGTTACTGTTAAAAGCTCAGTGTAAACTCAACTCTTTTTTATATGCCAAAAACCGTTTACTCGTATTAACCAAGCATTAAAATCAATCAGCTGGATAATAATATATCACATAGAATATTATCATAAGATAAATAACATATCTCTCACAGGAACAACGGTGTACTTTCCGTGTCGTATCAAAATTTCGGACGATTAATTATAAAACTATAAGCCCCTTTGGGAAAGGAATGTACAGCGGATGTTAACAATTTGTCACTGAACACTACTTGTGATAAGTGGATTACGTCTGATTATACTGACATTAACGTCTTGTTTAGTTCACTTTACGCTTTTTTTCAAACATACATTGTATATTTAATTGATACGTTTCCCGTCAAGTGTTGTTACACTTAGATAATTATAAAATGTCCCGTATATGCTTAAAAAACTATACATTAGCTAGCTAGCTATTTATTGATTTATATAGAAGATCCATTATAGTCTAAATGATTTTTAACTTAAAAAGAAGGTAATGTTAGAATAATACGTATAAATTATATAAATGAACGAAATAAATATTAGGTACTAGCGGTCCGCGCCGGCTTCGCCCGTGGTACATATTTATGTTTTCTCTACATAAGAACCATCCCTTCAAGGAATATAATAAAAAAAGAATTATCGAAAGCGGTCCACCCGTTCTCGAGTTATGCGCTTACCCACACATTTTGCGATTCATTTAAACTTTTGTAAATTGTTAAATGTAACGGAAACTTTTTTACATCTATAATGTTCGTATAAAGTTACAAATTTTAAGCTCAACCTTTCTTGAATGGGAACACGTGAATACAAATTTTGCGCGATTCAAGAAAATATCTGAGCTTAAAAGCTTAAGTGCTCCAAATGAGTGTCTTAGCTATGTACAGTCTGAAGGGAAAGTAATTATCTTATTCAATTGACAAACAAAATTAAGGTAAATGAGCAAGTCTGAATGAATATTTTAAATTGTTTTCGTTTTATCGTTGTTATACTACTGGTAGGTATATAGATAAACTAAGTTTGTAAGTTTTAATTATTTGTAGTTTTCGATCACTTATAATATGTTTAAGTAATACGCGTTTTCTAAATAGATGGCAACGCTTAGAACAATAGATTCATGTGTTTTCTTAAAAACAGTGTTTGTTATTATAAATATTTTCAAACGTACCAGGAACAAATTTGCCCCAGACCTTCAAAAGAGGCAGGATTGTAAAGGGCAGAGTCCAAACCCACGTGACGGCAATTAGTATTGAAGCTTGCACTTTGTTGATTCTGCCGTCGATAGGGCACGAAATCGTCCTGTGAACAATTAATTAGGGGCTACTTATAAAAACACAGTGTTTTATTAATTAGCTCTGGGTTATAAATATCTTTTGAAGAAGGTATATTTTTAAATTAAGTTATTCTTATGAACGTATAAAATATAGTATACTAGCTTGCTCCCGCGTCTTCGCCCGCGTTTTCAAAGGAAAACCCGCATAGTTCCCGTTCCCGTGGGATTTCCGGGATAAAACCTATCCTATGTGTTATTCTGATGTATAAGCTATATTGTGGTAAAGTTTCATTCAAATCCATTCAGTAGTTTTTACGTGAAAGAGTAACAAATATCCATACAAACTTTCGCCTTTATAATAGTAGTAAAATAGATAGTAATAAAACCGGCCAAGTGCGAGTCGGGCTCGCGCACAAAGGGTTCCGTAG
>CAJQZN010008931.1:0-13925 GCA_907164685.1 Colias eurytheme | reverse complement strand
CAGTAGTACCCACCTCAACGCTTCGCTTATGAGGCGTGCAATATTTAGATATTTCTGGAGAATTCCTTGAAAAATAAAACAAAAATTGGTATAACCGGATTTGGTATAAAAACAATCGTAATATAAACTACTGCAGCCAGAGATTTTTGTAGTCTATAATATGAAAGTCCACATTAAACACGAAACAAATTCAAGGAAGGAACAATTTAAATGTGTTTGTTAAATACATATTAACAAAATGGAACTCGTGAAGCTTACCACTAATAAATGAATACATAAATTGATATGAATTTTAATCTACATAATAGCCAGTTCTACAAAGAAGTAACAAAGAATAAAATTTGCCACCCATTGTCTATCATTAGTTATATGTGGCCGAACCACAATCCACACAAATCGATCTTTGAGACCGTAATTGCGTGTCGTAATTGTCTGACACTGTTCAATCAATGGACATCTCTATTCGTTCCATAAATAACTATTTTCTTCATTCTACTAATAGATATCTATACTATTGTTATATAGCTTAAGAGTTTGTTTGCTTGATCGCGCATATTTCAGGAAATACTGATCCCATTTGTAAAATTATTTCACTGTTCAATAGTCTATTTATCGAAGGCTATATGTATCTACCTACATCATGCTAAGACGATAGGAGCGGAGCAATACGGGTCTTGGGGCACAATTAGTATGTAATAAAAAAGTTTGTTTTTCATCGTCTGTCCTTGTACATTTTCTTAGTATTAAAAATTCACGCTTAGAAGAGCTTTCTAAAAGGCAATTTTTATCAAAGTAAAACGTTCGCACCGGGTCTTCATTTTAATTTTGTATGTTGTTAGAAACGAGGAACTAAACGTAAAAAGTATCGTTAGAATGCTTTGTAAATTTTCCAACTATTGCAATACAAACTTCACCTGTTTGGAGTTGTTACGAAAGAAGGACTCTTGAAGGATTTCAGTAACCTAATTGTGATGTCGTTATTCTATATTTTATAAGTAAGGAAATGTAGAACTAGTTTTTTAATGTCTAAGATAAATGTTTGGAAATCAAGATAATTGAATTAAAATTCAGATTTCCGATGAAAAGCGTTAAGAATTACGTAAGCACGTAATATTTTTACAAAGAGTTTCATATGTTAACTTGAAATCACTCAAAACGAGATTTAAAATAATACAAACTATTATTAACTGTCGTATCGAGAACCCAAAATAGGCATTTCGAGGTAAATTCAGCTCTATATGTATATCAAATTAACTTAAAAGTCATACAAATTCGCTTAACCTTTCCGATAATAAATTAAATTATTATGAGTGCGGAAAATGTAAGTGCGTGGGTTATATAAATTAATGGGGGAATATCGTGGGTCGTGCTTCGACTTTATAATATTTGGGTAATTATATAAGATTATTGTATCAAACATTGATATTATTTTGTAGTGAAAATTAAATAAAGGGATTCGCATAAAATAGTTGTGAATTTAAAAAGCGAAATTGCAGTTTTGAGATTCATTTGAGATGTTTGATTATTGGCGTATTTTTATGGATGATTTTGAAGGTATGATTTTGATAATTTTCTCCTTCTATCATCTTTAACCCAACGTCCTATTTATTAGCACATTTTTGTTAAGTAACTACTCCAATATTTAGACTTGGCAAATATTAGAATCAAGATGGCAAATGTTCGGTTGCAGTCAGGTTTGACACGACAGTTGAGAAATAATTGGAGCCTGTGACGAGGGTAGCCAGCTGTTGCAATGTTTGTTACGGTGATAAAATACTATATTTACTAGGGGTGGTTTATGAGAAATCATATTTTAACATAAAAAATTGTATGGCAATAATTTGATACTAATTATAATCACTACATAGTATAAAGCAAAGTCGGTTTCTTTATCCCTATATCCCTAAGCATTTAAACTAATCAATAGATTTGAATGCGATTTTTTTAATAGATTAGATAGATTAGAGATTTAATAGATAGACTGATTCTCGAGAAAGGTTTTAATTTATAATTTATTTGGTTTTAGACAAAGCGCTAGCCGCTTGAATGATAAATCTATACTAATATTATAAAGCTGAAGAGTTTGTTTGTTTGTTTGAACGCACTAATCTCGGGAAATAATGGTCCGATTTGAAAAATTCTTTCGGTGTTAGATAGCCCATTTATCGAGGACGGTTATAGGCTATATTTCATCACGCTTCGGGCAACAGGAGTGGAGCCACGGGGGTGAAACCGCGCGGAGCAGCTAGTCCATACTTAATATTATAAATGCGAAAGTAACTCTATCTGTCTGTCTGTTACTCAATCACGCCTAAACTACTGAACCAATTTTCATGAAATTTGGTATGGAGATATTTTGATACCCGAGGAAGGACATAGGCTACTTTTATCCCGGGAAAATGATGTCATCCCGGAAATCCCACGGGAACGGGAACTATGCGGGTTTTTCTTTGACTGCGCGGGCGAAGCCGCGGGCGGAAATCTAGTAATAAATAAATGAATTAAGTTAAAAAGTCCCATAATAGTTAGTTTATGAACAGTAAATAAAAAAGCAGTACTTCAATCACTCCATAAATCCACTTATTTATATTACTTCAAATCGTAACAACCCGCGAACAACTGTTTGAATAACGACATAAACAAGTATGTTTGATCTCACGTCCTTTGATCGGCAGAACTATCTCCAAATCCATTTCGGGGACGTCAATCAATGTAGCATACGGAACGAAATATTTTCAATATTTCAACCTTAAACTAGCTTGGTAAAGTATTTGATTACGTCAATAGGTATAGAGCGATTCTGAAATTGGAACTGTATGCGAAAGGTTATAAAATATGATTTCCTGTGTATAATAGATTTCCAGTACGGTTAGATACTTACCTAAACTGGAGGTAATATGGAGTAGTTTTTTGGCGTATCAAGTAAAGAAGTACCAGGGCGTAAGCACTTAATGGCTTAAGCTTTTATTGAATCAAAAGTGTCATTGAAGTACAAAATGTCATTTTTATGGGGGGCAGGGTATCATACATTTTAAACAATAATCTGTTTGATTAAAAAAATATACATACAATGAGTGAACGAGACAAACAATCAAATCCCTCGTTTTTAAAGTGTGAAATTACAGTGTAAGCTACAAGCTCATTTATATCCACTTATCAAACGGAAAAAAAAAAATACAATGAAGCCAATTTAACATATGTCAGGTCATTAGCAATAAAATCTTATTTTCATGTATTACGGCATCGATTTGGAGATTCTAGACTCCACAGTAACAACGTCATTACCTGGCCCATTTCGTACAAATTGAATGTAGAAATTCTGGAATGTTCGAGAAGCCTTGATAGTTGCTAATAATAGGTTTGAGATCTACAGATTGTATTGTGTTGAAGATACGATGCTGGTTAGTTGGAACAAAAGCTAATTGTATTACTATTATAATAAAATTCTATTTAATTCAATAGTTTTTAACAGACTTCAAATAAAGGAGAAGGTTCTTAATTTGACTGTATTTTATTTGACTTTGTTACCGATTTTGATGATTCTTTTCTAGAAAGTTTGTGTCTGCCGTGTGTCGCATTAAAAAATAATTATATAATTAAAACCTAGAAGCTTAGACCTGAAAAAATAGGATAATTTAAATACTGAATGAGAGTAAATTTCCATATATATAAAGCGTATCAGTAATATTATTTAGTCTTTGGTTCGAGTTAAAATCTTATCAGTGATATCGACCGATATGTAATAATCATTTTTGGCCCAGTTTATATCAATCCTTCCTGAGCACAATTTATTTTCACATTTAAAATTTTTAAAAATAAGTAGGTACGATTAATGTGACCATTTATTTATATTCTTAATAAATAATTTTTATTTAAAAAACACTTATAAGAAAAATTGTTGTTGAAACGATTTTGATAACATTTTATCTTCTCATTGAACGCTCGGAGAATTAAATAAAACGGTAAAACTCCTAAACATCATAATGACCTTTATTTTATACAATGTATTCCTTAGAACAATGCAAACGAAATGATTAATTATTCAAACCGGCTTTGCTCACTCTGCGAAAAATGTCTTGAAAATAAAATTTTCTTGCAGACTCTACATTTCAAATAATTTAAAAGTTATAAAAAGTAAAACCCCAACTCTTTAAAATATATGTTGTCGATAAATTTTGTATGAATGTATTAATTGCAAACAAATTTTGTAAAAACGTGTGATTAAAATGTTTTGAACCGACGTTCCTACAGAAGGGAATTTTTTTAGGTCGTCTTTAGGTCCACGTGAGGAAAGCTAGTTAGGTTAATTAAAGAAATAACGCCTTACATTCTACGGCGCTATTTCTTCATTATAATGTTATCCTCATATTATATTCTTCTATTTCATTTTACATATCTAGAACTGAGCAAAATAAAAAAAAAAACAAATAAGTTGAACGACAGTGGTGGATTTATTATTATATTGAAAACTATTGAAAATAAATTTAGAAAAAGTAAATGGGAACAAAACGCTAAAATAAACTTAACATAGTTTACAAAAAAATAAAAAAACATAACTCCGCCGAGACAGCTTGCGCTGCCGTGACCAGGATTCGAACCTGGGTTACTACGGCCACAACGTAGGGTCCTAACCACTAGACGATCACGGCTACCGGAGCAGGTACTGAAACGGCTGAAATAAGCAATTATATTACAACGCTCTATAGTGACTTTTTTATCGTTATTATACGAAAAATTGAAAGTGACGCTTCATTGGTTTAATAAAAATAGATAAGTAGAGTGTACTCATTTTTTTGTGTAGTTTTTTTTTCTTTTACAGACGGTTACGAGTTACAACTTACAACATTAATTTTATTCAGTGTATTTGTAGTGTATTCTCAATTTGTGCCATTTATTTATTTTGTACATTTTAAGCGTGGTTTTACCATTTATTTAAGTGATTCTTTTGTTGTATGATAGTATTCTTTTCAAAAGTGAACACGTCTTGTCTTATTGTATGACATTGTGGTTTCAAAATGCCCATATCATTGTTCATATTATCTCAAATGCCGTATTTTTTGACTGACGAATATATTCCCCATAAAATTTTAGGGAATGTTTACACGATAAAATACAATTCACTGTAGATACATTCATAAAGCCCATTCGTTTGTACATGATCAGCTTATACGGGATTATTTTGAAACATGTATGAGCGAATTAGCTCCAAATGTATGCATTAAGCTGTGTTCACAAACACAAACATTTTCTCGTTCACACAAATACATTTGATACTATCAGAAATCTAACATAACAAAGGATTTTTTTACTTCAGTAGAGTATCAAATACGTGGTGGGTAATGAGAAGAGAGACTGATAAGATTTTGGTGACGTTACAGGTAAACGCAGTTTTATTATTAACCAAGTACACTTACTTGTATTTATGAATAATTAAGATGTGGGTTCTACAATATAGTTTAAGTGCGCATTTCTAAATACGCAGGAGAATGTTTAAATGTACATAATATTAGTATACTTGGATTTTTAACACATTTATTTGTAGATATCTATAATATCAACCAAAATGCAGTAACAATTCAAAAAAAATACTTATAAATTAAATGACTTCATAATATGTCAAGATGACCAATAATATTATTAAAATTGAACTTTCCAAAAAATACTTAAAATTAATTATTTATATATCATTCATGTCACAACTCGGCTCTGGGATGACTACAAGCTAGAAAATATTAAGCAAAGGATATTAAAATTCTTGTAAGTAATCTCTAAACATATTTGCATCGTTCGATCTTTCATCCTTCGTTCAATACAGTATGTGGAGAATATATCAACCTTATGAAATATGCATCTGGACTGCTGCAATATGGGATTCTAAAATAAAGACACCTAGAATTTAATCTTCAAAATATATAAGAAAAACTAAGATAGTAAAGGATTAGAAGTGAGAGGTCTTGGATTCGATTCCCCTGGTATAGAGATAAATAAATTTTTAGTTTGGGTTATCACTACATATTAATCTTAATGACAAAATTAGTTAGGTAATAAAAAGATGTCGTTTTGAGATAACAAATTACAATTGAAAAGTCAACTTACTACAACAATATATAAAAGAAAAAAATATAAATAATAGTTCAACTGCACTTATCTAATAGGTATACATATTTTTAATACTGAACTGAAAATCGGTATGTAACTCTATAAAATGTAACTATATAGAAAACCAGCATTAACATACCTAAAGCTAAAATGGCTTTTGATTAATAAACGTACTTTTGGAATTAAACCTCATCAATATGATTAAACAAGCAAGGATATGTCTGAGAGTAATCGTGATAACTTGGTTAAAATTTTATAATAACGGTAATAATATTATGTATGAATGTTACAGCTAAAGTATAAAAAACGTTACTTCGTTTTCCATTAACTGACTTCGCTAAATGTGAGCTTTATTTTCGAGTTTTACTTTATTTATACAATTATTTTAATGTATTGTGTTGATGTATTTAGGTTAATCTTAATATATATAAGTCTCGTGTCACAATGTTTGTCCTCAATGGACTCCTAAACCACTTAACCGATTATAATAAAATTCGCACACCATGTGCAGTTCGATCCAACTTGAGAGATAGGATAGTTTAAACATGTAGGTACCACGGGCGAAGCCGGGGCGGACCGCTAGTTAATTATATATTTATTTGATGCATTTTGTTGCGATAATATTTTGGTGGAATTTATCTTTATAGCTTCGGTACAGAATAATTACGAGTATAGTACTGAATCGAAAGTACAAAAAAAAAATTGGTTGTCTGTAAAGTCGTTTTACTTACGATAGTTGAACGTGACAACGTCCGATTGTGCTTCTTTGTCGCTCGTTCCGCGCTCTCGCTTGCACTTCAAGCCTTACATGGAACGCCTCAGAGCGAGGTAACGCCGCATGAGTCATGTTTTTTCGTGCGTGCAGCCGGCTCTATCGAATTATAAGACGTTGTCACGTCAATAAAAACTGTAATATTGGATTTCTCGCCAAAAAATGTGGTTGGAACGTTGGTGAAGTTTGTTATATATTATATCCTGATTATATGTCGTTACTGGTAACCATACTTGCATACAATACTTACAATTTTGTAAACTCGTTACCTAGTAGATAGGTACACCAGTTTCACACATCTTCTTAACATATTACTTACAGAAATTATCAAAATTGACCACAAAACAAATTTTACCAGTAACCCATATAATTAAATTACATATAAACAAGAGGTCGTACCGACTCGCATCGTAGGGATTACGCAGACTACGGTATGAAAAATTAAATTAAAACCTCACTCAGAGTCAGACGGAAAAAGTTACGACTTCTGCTGAATTAAATATTATGTTATTAGCCTGTTGATTTTTCCACATTTGAAAATGTAAGAACCTTATTTGAAAATGCATTCGTTGGGATTTTAACATGTTTTGGAATGCTTTACACTTCAAAGAAAATCCCAACGAATATCTATATTTTAACTGAACTTATTTAAACATCACAAGCTTTTGGGATTATAATAGATTTTTGATATTTTATTTTTCATTTTTTATTGCGAATAAGGTAGCGCTTGATCACAATCTCGCCTGATGTTAAGCTGAGATGTGGTTAAGATAGTACGCTTCCTGTGGCGCTTCCCTAGAAGGTACCTGTCACTCTACACTTGAAGAAGACGATTTTGTCTTCGGTTATACTGTTATGAATAATAACATCACACTTATACACTTTTTAGACACTTTTATATTTTAAACATAAGGTACGATGTCGAATTTCATATTTTAGTTTTATAACATTCAAATGCTTTATATTTGTATAATTACAAATAAATTAAAAATAATTGACAAAATTCTATCACAGAACGGGATTCGAAACCGCGAATTCTGTCTCGCCTCGTGATAGAATTTTTTCAATTCTTTAAAAATTTATTAGGTTAGTACAATATTGTCATAAAAGATCAACTTTTAATTTCCAAGGTTGAGATGTTTACATTGATATCAAAGGGTAACTCATGAAATCCCAATTTTTCGGCTTACACATAAGTACAATGTGGCTCTTCCTGAAATAAATGCGAGTCGGTCACACAGTATGAAGGGTTCTTTATTATAGTATATTTTTTAGCAACCATAATAACACATAATAATCCAATATCTACTTCTACTAGATATATAAAAATAAGTCGGGTTTTTCTTCCTGACGCTATAACTCCAGAACGCACGAACCGATTTCCACAGTTTTGCATTCGTTGGAAAGGTCTCGGGCTCCGTGAGGTTTATAGCAAAGAAAAAGTGTCTCTGGTGGCGAAACGGAGTTCGCCCGGTTTGCTAGTTAATACTAAAAATGTATTTATTGGCTGCAATTCTGAAGAAAAAAGGTCATATGGTAACTGTATGGTATGGACACACAAGAAATCAGAGACTTTTACTAATTGTATTGTATTGTATCTAATTGTATTGTAATGTAATTGTTTTAATTCATTATAAATAAAATAAATAATAAATAAATAAAATTTTTAGTCTTCAAATAGGTACGGAACCTTAAAAATACCGGACAGTTTAGATACATCACGATTACTAAAATGTTCAAATAGATAACATACAAAAGCTTTTTAAATTACCTAAAGTGATCATAACAAACATATATATTGTTTTGCTCATATACTCCCTCCCTCATTGACAGGTGATCCTTCAATGACACAAGCAGATATAATCGATATCCTCCGAAAAAATATCTCGGTTTCATCAGAAATACAGGTTAAGTGCCTAATACTTACATTGACTGGAGAACCTCGGTCAACACTCTGGGGAAAATTACTTTTGACTTTCAGATTTGAATATAATACCACGGATTCGCTTCAAGAGGTATTGAAATTTAATGCGTGGTATGGTAGATGAGTGAATAATTTTAATGTATTTTTATTTAAATGTTTTTTGGAAAATAATATCTACGAACATTTTTTAAGTGAAACTTCCTTATGCGCGTTGAGAGTAACATAGCAATACCAATTGTAATACTGTGACAATACCGTCACGTC
Source organism: Colias eurytheme (assembly GCA_907164685.1). Classification (NCBI taxonomy): domain Eukaryota; kingdom Metazoa; phylum Arthropoda; class Insecta; order Lepidoptera; family Pieridae; genus Colias; species Colias eurytheme. Next base: position 4,866 of record CAJQZN010008931.1, on the reverse strand, counting down.
ATGGAGTAAGGCGACGATTTTGGTATCTTTGAATCTTGCCTAAGAAGTTTCACTTCTGACACGCTCTTTTTTTAATTAGCAGACCAACTTCAAAACGTTTTTGCTCATGCAAACATTTGCTTATGAATAGTTATTGTTTTAGGTAAAGAAAGCATCGTCTATTCAGAATGTTTCTTCAACTGTAAAGAATCGTCAAGAGACTATAATAGTGTTTTGAAACATTATTTAATTTTGGACAAAAGTTTCAACAAAGGAGCCATTTACTTTAACTAAGAATGAGTAGGTATATATATTATTATTATACATTCTGTAATTATTTCCATTCCATAATTTTATATTACCACTAGCGGTCCGCCCCGGCTTCGCCCGTGGTACATATGAAAAATAGATGTTGGCCGATTCTCAGACTTACCCGATATGCACAGAAAATTTCATGAGAATCGGTCCACCCGTTTCGGAGGAGTATGCAGACTAACATTGTGACACGAGAATTTTATATATAAGATATTCATTGCAAATTATTGCATTTGACCGCCTCCTTGGTGCAGTAAATGACGCGTTCGGTTCGCGACGGGTTCGATTCCCGGTGGAGACGATGAAAAAAATAATGTCTCGGTCTGGTAGGACACAGAAGGCTGATCACATACTTGTCTCCAAAAAAAATCGATCAGCGAAACAGATGTAGGTATGCCTTATGCATCTGCCCCTGACCCCACTTGGGGACACGGGACTTGACTTTTATATTCATTGCAGATGTAAGGAATACCATGCAGAAAATTAGCAGTTTCAAAATCTTTTATAACCATATGGCTCCAAAGTTCCACAACTTCAAAGTTACAAATTGAAGCATTATTATAATGTAGGAAGCGAATCTTATACACGAGGATTCTCTTAATTCAATAAACGAAAGTGCTGGATTATTCAAGTCCCTGAAGAACACGGCTTTTTATTACAAGTAATCCTTGCTTGATTAACGTTGCCATGCGAAAATTTGAATAAAGACCAAAAATACAATTCCGCGGAAAGTTTTTGCAAGGCAAATTGGGGTTTAGAACCTTATTATCATATAGTGGTTCATACCTTCGAGGTGTATTTGATATAATGGGGAATTGGCGTTGTGCTTTTGTGGTTTAATGGTTAAATGAGGCTGTTTAACCATGCTATTTGTAGTATAGACTTTATTACGAACTAGCTTACCGCCCGCGGCTTCGCCCGCGTTTTCAAAGAAAAACCCGTTTCCGGGATAAAACCTATCCTATGTCCTTTCTCGGGTATCAAAATATCTCTATACCAAATTTCATGCAAATTGGTTCAGTAGTTAAGGCGTGATTGAGTAACAGACAGACAGACAGAGTTACTTTCGCATTTATAATATTAGTATGGATTCATTGTACATATTGATGTCATGTTATAAATTAATCGTTCTTATATAGTTACTAGCGGTCCGCCCCGGCTTCGCCCGTGGTACATATGAAAAATAGATGTTGGCCGATTCTCAGACTTACCCGATATGCACAGAAAATTTCATGAGAATCGGTCCACCCGTTTCGGAGGAGTATGCAGACTAACATTGTGACACGAGAATTTTATATATAAGATTATAGGTACATACTACTTCAAACTTCAAAAACATTTTATCGTGCAGAATATAAATAAAAATGAAATAATGTAATAGTTTAACACAATCTGGTTTTAAACTAAGCTTTAATACTTAAATTTTTTTTTGAAAATACATACAAAATAGCGTGCTTATATACGCTTACACTATATTCTATATTTCTGTATTTAAATAAGCCTCTATATAAGTACATTATTTAGATAGAGACTGAGAAAAGACTTAAGAACTTACCTTCTTACATAAAAATGAATTTGTAATTAAAACCAAAGCCGTCACTACTTCCCGATAACTTCTTTATAAGTTCTGCTCATTAAAAATTGTATCTATAATATTGTAGTCACGTTACCAAGTAGTAAGAAAAGTTAGGATTTCCATACAACTTGGCATGCTTGTAGGTCTTACGTAACCCAACCCTTATTTAACTTTGCAAAGAAAAAGATCGACTTTCATTATATTCAGGCTTTTCAATTACGAAAGACGTATTCCATGACTTTTCTAAAGACCTTTGACTACATCGTCAAAGAGGAAAGAATAAATTGAAAATAAAAGTTTGTAAGTACATTGTGTATTTTTTATGTTAGTGTATGTGTGTGTGTTAACATGGGATTGAATACATCATTCAGAATGTAAGAACTTAATTTTTTGGCCAGTGTGGAATATCAAAATTATTACGTACTAGAGGTCCGCCCTGGCTTCGCCCGTGGTACATATTTCGCAATAAAAGGTAGCCTATGTCCTTTCTCGGGTATCAAAATATCTCCATACCAAATTACATGCAAATTAGTTCAGTAGTTTAGGCGTGATTGAGTAACAGACAGACAGACAGAGTTACTTTCGCATTTATAATATCTATATTAGTATGGAAGTATGGATTGGAAAATTCTATAAATAAAAACTGTCGAATATGTGAGTAAATGTCGAGTTCATTGCATCGAATTTTACTTGTTACTTTATCAAAATAATGGTATATTAAATCCTTTTCAAAAATAAGACTAGAATTTTCCTTATTATAATAAAATACAGTAGGTACCTACATATTAGCTTCGCCTTCCGAGCGACTAATAAAATTTAAATTAGAAGAAAAACGCTGCTAGTTTTAATATCCTAGTACTGTGAAAGGCAATTACGGTTAAGCACTTATTATAGAGGTATTGAAGATTATCATTCTATTGTAAACCAGCGCTTTGATTAAATTTTTAAATAGCTTACAGAAAGGATAAAGGGAAATGAAAAGCAAAATAAACGTCCTTACAAGAGTAGTTGTTATTAAACTGGTTAATGAGGTTTTGTCCTGTTCGTTTGTATAATAATTAGACTAGTAATATTTCAATTTATAAAGAATAGAAAAAATTCGATCACGAGGCGGGACTCGAACCCGCATCCTTTCGCGCCATTCCGGGGCGTATGCCTGACCAATTCAGCCACTCGTGACCCGCCAGAGCAATCGAATTTATTCTATTCTTTCAGTTTTATGTGTCTAAGGGACACACCGCGCACCATCTATTGAGCTGAATTGGTCAGGCATCCGCCCCGGAATGGCGCGAAAGGATGCGGGTTCGAGTCCCGCCTCGTGATCGAATTTTTTCTATTCTTTATAAATTTATATTTATAAAGCGTTTGAATGCCATAAAACAAAAAATATCAATTTCAACTAGTAATATTTCTTTAAAAAATAATAATTAATGACGTAGCTTTCAACAAGTATTTGGTATTAGAAGCCTGTATGTGTGTATATTATATATGAAAGAATAAAAAAAACAGAACCGGTTGTTTGTATAACTGTTTAAGCATGTATTAATCACATTTTAAAGATCTTAACAATTTTTATGTTTTAAACAACGGTATTATTAAATACGCAACTTGACTTAGTTGTGCTATTATCTAGCTAAAAGTTGTTTCTTTTTCCATAGAAGGACTTTATTTACGTTTAAAAAGGACAAAAAAGAAATCGTAGGTACACAAGCACATCTGTTTCGGAACTTTCAGATACGAGAACATATATCACAGACTAGCAAAGCACCTGCGATCGTCTGCTGTAGTTAATTAATCTAGTATCAGTTTATTTTTTAATTGTAAAAATAAAAGTTAGCTAGAATAAAATATAGTTCATATACTTATACCAGCAAAGTAAATTGAAAAAAAAATATAATCTAATTTAATCTGATAGGTATATGTATATATTTTGATCTTGGTTTATTTTATACCTGCTTACATGGACATTTCAATTTAACATCAAATCTCTCTTATTTAACTAATTTTACTACCTAAATTTAATCTTAGTTTTACCATACTATTATATATTCTGTGGTTTTACCCAGTTTTTTTTTTAAATTAAGTACTACTACATTTTAAACATCATCCTGGAATAATTATCAAATAACGGTTTTAGAATTATCATAAGAAATGTCAACATTCCAAACGACAAAAAAATACACATTTGAAGCAAAAATAACAGTAATGCTGGCCATACACCATACTTTCTATCGTCCAATCGGCATGACGCTGTAGCTTGATCCAATCTGCAGTTTGTCCATAGAGACCACACACACAACGTTTGAATTGTCCAATCGGCAGCAACGTTCAGTTGAAGCCATGGCGTCACCGGTGACAGACGACGATGTTTTAGCCGTTTTGGGCGTTTTATTCGTGAAAATGAAACAAAAAAACGATTATATGCCGGGAAGATTGTTGTTATATATATGTACCTATTTAATGAGAAGTACCCAATGTGTTAAGTAATCTGGTACTTCATCTATCTCCCAAACAAATCTTATTCAAATCCGTAACCGTAGACATCTAAACATCCATATACTTTCATATTTATCCACCAAGCGAGCGAAGCGCCTATGCTTCAGCTTGGACGAAAAATGACCAGAAAATTGACCAGACTGAAGTAAAGATCGCATACCGCCATACACGGTCCAATCGACATGATCCAATCGCCATGATCAAGCCAAAAGAATCGAAATTCGATTGTTCCGTCAAGTATAACTATCATGCCAAATAATGCCAATCCACTCCCACACATGGTCAGTTCTAACTGATCCAATCGGTAGCGTCATGCCGAATGGACGATAGGAAGTATGGTGTATGGCCAGCATAAGAAATAATAACCTCCATACGTCCTCCATCACGATCTGATAAAAAATATAATAATCGTTTTGGCGCGAATATAAAGGGCTGAAACGATATAAAAACCCATAAGTTAGGGAAAAATTGTTATCTCTGCATATTGTGTTCTGCTTATG
>CAJQZN010008930.1:0-12973 GCA_907164685.1 Colias eurytheme | reverse complement strand
CTTGTTTATTTCAAAACCATCGCATATTTCAAAATTCTAACACGGTAGACGTATAGGTTGTATATTTTATAGTTAATATCCAAAAAGTCGTAACTTTACGTTTGTTATTTTGAAGATGCCAGAGATTAAAAAAAAATAACAATGATAACTTTGTATTTTTTTTCTATCGAGAAAATATCATGGAATCATGTTTCTAAAACGGTAGACGTATTGTGTTACTATTGAACTTTCTTGTCAAGAATTTTCATCACGACAACTTTAATAATATAAAAATTAGGAAGGTTTGAAAAGGGCCGTAAATGTTAGAAAAATTAATTCATCACCTTAACAAATAAATTGGTGTCCAATTTGGGGCTATTACTCCTTCTGTGCGGCATTAGAGCCCGCATGTCTGTCTGTGCATCCCTCTCGAAATGTTAAAACAATTTACATATGACAAGCGCGGGACTGCATAAATCAAATTACATTAATCGGGCGAAATCGTAAATGTCAAGTGTTATCGGTTTTTGTGGAGCCGTCAAATCGGTGCCAGATTTACGCCCGTATCGGTAAATAAATCTGAATTAACCTTGAACCAATTTCAAAGGAAAATACTTTGGAAGTTTCTTTAAAATTGACTAATAAAAACTTGATATTATTGTAGGTAATAAATAATTTAATTGAACAACCCATTACTATTCGTTTAGATTTTATAAGACGGGATATTATACATTCGAATAATTAATACGAATTCTTTAAAAACGTTCAACAAACTTTTAACTTTATATTTTCTTACCAATTAATTGGCATAGTATAAAGAAATTACGTACAATCTGTAAAACTTTTTAGTCACATTTCTTACAAATAAATAAGTTGAATTTAAAATATGTCCTTCACTAAGATCTTTATACATGTATCAAATATGTATGGAAGTTTAACATTTATGTATGTATTGTTTAATCTCTTTTTACAAAATTAATTATTTATTTTTTAAATATTAATTCTATCATTTTTTTCATACTATAAGGAGAATAAGCTACACACTCGTAATTATTGTTATTTCTGAACGTCGTACCATAGTACATATAGTATTATAGTATACTAGAGGTCCGCCCCGGCTTCGCCCGTGGTACATATTATTTCGCAATAAAAGGTAGCCTATGTCCTTTCTCGGGTATCAAAATATCTTCATATCAAATTTCATGCAAATGGGTTCAGTAGTTTAGGCGTGATTGAGTAACAGGCAGACAGACAGAGTTACTTTCGCATTTATAATATTAGTATGGATTAGTATAAACTTTATACTATGGTCTTACGTCGGTTAAAACCTCCCATGACTAGAGAGGGTAAAAAGCGGTAGATCATGGTATAAGGTGTCAGGATGTGGTTTGATCCTTAGCTAGTCTACTTTATTAGAAAAATATCATGTAGCGAGGGTCGTGGGAGTCATTTGATACAATTTGCGTAGTCTTCATGCCTGACGCCAGATAGAAAGAAGTTTTTCTAGTGTACGTATAGATTTACGATTTAAATATGACTTGGATTCACTGGATGGTCTTTAGGCTTGATGATTATTGCCTTAAAATATGGTAGCTGTACTAACAGGGTAACATTGAAATAAATAAAAAATTGAAAGTTTTAAAAAGTATTCAAGCGAAGCTTTTACTTTCATCTTTTTCTCGCAAGTTTATTTGTAGCAAAAAATTTCATCACGATTAAGGACATGTTTTTCAATTTTTACTGCCTTTACGATCGCATTATATCTTAAAAAATGATTCTCATTACCAATTTCTACGCAGGATGTGTTTCATATTTATGATAAATATAAGCATACGCATACGCAAAAGCTTCAAAATTTTAAAGAAAATAAAAGCTCCCAACTTTACAACGAAATGAAATGAAGATATAAATTATAAAACTAAACTCCTAACAAGCCATAAACAAAATACTTGATTCCTATTTGTCACAGTTATTGGTCTCAATTTGTTTGAGTTACACGCGGTCGAATCTACCGCTTCCGTGTATAAAACGTTGTTAGGATGAACCTCCTGTGATGTGTGATGCTGTATGGTAATAGCAAACTAGCTTACTGAACCTGACTTCGCTTGTGCACATTATGATATGCCAAAACTTTAGACTCTCAAATTCCATATCTCATTTCTCTATCTGCAAATTAACTTTGGTAATGCATAATATCTGTTTCCTTTATTTAAATTCTGTATAGAATCTAATTCTAATCATTCTTATATACAAAGCTCAATTATATAAAACCCTTAAAAAGATGTAGTATAAAAACGTAATAAACCGAAGTTTCTAAAAGCTATAAAAGCTCTCAATCTATGGCTTTTCTATTGAGCCTTTGTCTCACTTTTATTTCCCATTTCTTGATTATGGAAACGTTACATTTCACTACAAAGATTACTGCTCTCTTATATCATACATATAATGATTCAAGTCTGTACCTAACGTTGAATATTATAAGTAGTCTCTACTCGCTTCAAGTGAACTGTCACCCTTATCCCATCACTCCGGATGCAAATGTATAACAAGTGTACACTCCAGTGCCCTCAGCTTAACACTGTTAATTTTACAATCCCTCTTATCTCGCCATCGCATCTGTTGTTTGGTTTATCTTAAAATGGCCGTTGACCTGTTGTATCTTTAACGAGCGTTCATCAAGTTACAGTTAATCCGATAGATCTATTTATAATTTAAATGAATTGTCTAAGTGCCGGTGGTTAATTTAACGACAACAATCTCTTGATCCGCGTAATTGTTCTGTCGAAAATACTGTTTATAATTATTTATTAGAAAAACATGTTATTCAGTGCGGATTATGCAGCTTTTAGCTATTTACTGGGCACAGTCTTGAAACTAAAAGCTATGTAGGTGCTTTTCATTGAATATCGATTTGTTTTATTAGTTAAGCCTTCAAATCTTCCTCATCTGGAACCCGACAGCATTGTTGAAAAAAAAATTCAATTCAGGCAGCTCTGACGGCTGACCAGATAGGAAAAAACACGTAATTATATTGTAATTTTTACATAATATAATTAAACCTGAAACCCAGGAGTACAGTGACAGTACATTCACGTGCACTCGCTTGAAAAGGTTAAAACTAGAATGGTAACTCTATAACGTAACCCGACGCGGTCACCCGCCTGTTGGCTGTCGCCTGACGCCTGTCGACGTATCCTGTCGCATCCTTGCCACGCTACAGATCATGTACACTTTTAATAACTAGTTTATATCGTGGTTTATCCTGTGTCTTCCATGATTGGTCATTAAACAGGTTTTCTTTACGATGTTTCTCCAAATGAAATTTTTCAGACTATTATTATTCAGTCAAAAGGACTTCCTTTAAGAGCTCTTTTAAATAGTTTTCATCATCGTTAATACGTTATTTAATATTGACCACCAGTTATTGGGTAAAATAGGTCAGTATTTTAATATTTATTTCACTGATTGTATTACTTTTTGAACTAGCTGATTTTTCTTCAAGTCACTAAATCAAATTACGAATTTATATTTATATTTACGAATCCACCCAATCAACACCAGTCTTATACAGAATTTTCCTTGCTTGATTTCGATTATGTAAATTTATTCTAAGCATGCCGTTTTGTGTTTCTTACAACAAAAACGACAAATATGAAAAACATTAAAAAGCAATCTGTATTTCGCACTAGAAAATGCAAGCTAAAACTTATAATGCCTTTTATGCAGAGGATGATGAGTCATGAGAGATACCATTAATTTGAAAGTAAAATATTTATTTCACCCAATATTAGAAACATTTTAGCTTGAATCTGCCCAATCTTTGTATCTGATTAAATCCAAAGAGCGAATGAGCACCTTTCCCCACCATTCCTTTTCCTTAGAGTGGAATCTAAAATTGATCGCTATAACTACGGATATTGCACACCGTTAATCACCCAAATTTTCTTTGAATCTCGACACGGCATGACGCCCGATGCATCCGCGTTCGATTCCCGTCGCACGCTCGACTAGTCCCAAACAATTGGTAGGATAGGCAATGTGGGACAATGGACAGAGGGCAATCACAACGATTGTTGATTTTACGGTTCGCTCACTACAGTGCTAATGCACTTTGCATATGATAATTTCGTTTTAAATTCGACCAAATTGTTTCGATTGGTGAGACTGTAGCTATCGCTGGAGGAAGCGTTTGTACGCTTCGTTAACTCGTTTTTGTGGTATTATTAGTGTGTATATTGAATAACTGATTAAAATGAAATGATGATTTTCTCTGATTTTCGACGTTTTAAATGGAATGTAAACGATAAAATGGTTGGTATATGTTACTCACTCGGCACATATTCCACGTGTATTTTTGACCATCATGTCTGTCTGTAAGATAAAATGAAAGCATAACGAATATATAAAAGAAAATCAGTATTTTTTTTAATCCATTATTTGTGACAACCACGTATAATTAATGGTACAACGTAGTTAATCTATCAGTCTATATCTAAACATAATTCGTAGAATGCCCTGAAGCTCCCATTTCCGGGAAAATTGTAAAACCGTTGACCGTGTTTACCTCTAGCCATTAGGCATCATTATGCATTCCTGCCCAGCGAAAGTGCGCAAGCGCCGTATCTCAAGCATAATGCGCAGGAGCATTAAATGATCGCATAAATTGGTAAAGTGCTGTGCGTAGTGATGTGCCCAGTGGCTAGGCTTCACGGCTGGCTGGCGTGAAACAAAGACAGTACTGCTCACTGATTTGGTGTCGAATTTCGTTTGTAATTTGAATATCTCTCCCTCGCTTGTGACATTGTGGATCGTGCTTTGTAAGTGAAATGTACAGGTTTAATTATTGTTGGGTTTTGTTACCTATTATGTTCTGTTGTTGAAAGTGTTATAAATTACAAATTCCTTATTTAATTTGTCAATTTGCAGTAATTTTAAAAAACGATCAGAAAAAGTACGCCATGTTCCAGATAATCAATTACTACACAACATCGCAGGGAAATAGTCCAAGGGACTATGTCTAATGCATCCTCCACACGACCCTCTCGACTCTGGAGTCCTTGTGTGACCAATTGGCCGTTTTAAAAATAACCCTGTCATTAAATCCGTGCTATGAGAAGAATGTTCTGTTTTTACTTCAAGTGTGTACTTTTATTTCTTTCATTATAGTTAACCGACTACGAAAGAAGGAGAGTTACGTTTTTCGAGTGTATGTATATTTGGCAGCCAAAATCACTGGACGGATTTTGACTTATCAGGGGTCGTTATAGGGAATCATCATAATAAATTTGTAGTAGTGACAAAGGGTACATAAATTAATTAGGGTTTTTGTTTTCATAATAATACATTAAAATTCTCTAAAGGGCCTCTGCGTGTTGGACCTGTGTCCCCACGTAAGCCTCCCAAAGGACCGGGTACCTTCCTTCTGGTGGTACTCGTGTATTATGGAGAGAAACATAATAATTATTTTTTTTATCGTATATAAACCATGTTGTTATCAATTGGTGTTTAGTATTAATTATTAAAGTAATGAGCATATTAAATCGATTACTTATCAATAATTAATTATGATTATCATTGGAAGTAAAATTCAATTTAATTGAATGAACAGATAGTTCAGACTCCAGTAGCACAATTTTATAAATGTGTGTCAGCAGTAATGACGAATAACTTCCTGCATTATTTGATAAGTTTATAATCAATTGACAATTACATACACAAAACAATTAGAATGAGGGGCCGGAAAAATTCATTGACCCTTGAAGCTTGATTTGCAATTCTTCAGAAAATTTCATTATAAATAGTAAATACCTATTCAACGATTCTTTTTTCCATAATCCGTAGTAAATAAATCTATTATAGCACACTCTAGTATTATTTTTGAAGTGAAACTTCTTTATTGAGGTTGGAAAAAAATTTTGTGTAACATTTTTCGTTACGCGTGACATTTTTCCGTTACGCGCCATCTTTTTCTTATCCCTACCACGCGTGATTCGACGTATTTCTGTAAAGTTGCATATAGTAAATTATTATTTAAATAAGGTCACAAAAGAAGTTTCACTTCTTACGTGTGTAAACTAGTACACGCACACATTTTTTTATATTGTGATTAAAGTATGATTGTTTGTGTACCTGTGCGTCATTAATAAGATATAAATTTTGCTCGTCAAATTCAATAATTAAGGCTGTTTTAGACTTGAGAGAAATAAAGTGTTCAGAACATATGGCAAATAATAATTTAACTCTTAAGTAGGTAGTAAGTACTAACTTAGATTTATATTAGTCCTCCAAAATGTGCTAATTTACAACATCCATCATTATCGTAACGAGTCGTAATGAACGGAACGGCCTTAAAACGGCTATTTATTATAAACAGACAGAAATCCGTAATAAATTTGTATTCCAACAAAACATTTGTGTGTCAAGTACGCCTGCATAATAAATAATAATATCGAACAATTACATGCATTTTATTCAAATTCAAGACATATTTTCAATTCGATAATAAATAGTCGGAGAGCTGGAAGTTTTTTTGAGCAGGAATGTTGTTATAAATATTCCCGTATTGATAATACTTTTTTATGCTTACAATAATAAGTAACGATGGTAATATTTTTTTTACATTTTTAAATTAAAGTTATAGTTAAGAAAAATATATTAGTAAAGTAGCCTATATTATTATAATGATAAGTCAAAAAAATACCCACGCTAAATCTATAAACTATTCTGTAATTTCACATATAATCTGAACGTATCAAATTAACCCCATGATTATAAATTATTATATACTAGCGGTCCGCCCCGGCTTCGCCCGTGGTACAATTTACGTTTTCTCTACGTAAAAACCATCCTGGTACTTCAAGGAATATAATAAAAAAAGAATTATCGAAATCGGTTCAGCCGTTCTCGAGTTATGCGCTTACCAACACATTTTGCGATTCATTTTTATATAAAAGAAGATTTATTTTACAAATCTTACTATTTACATCCATTTTATAAACAACATAGATTGATATTGAAACAGATGTCCAAATCCACGCCACCTCAGCAAAAATACCACCCGCCAAATCAACGCAACATAGCGGGAGAAATTATTATTCCTACGAAAATCGATATCCGCCCCACGGTAACCCTAGACAGTGGAAGTTGCATCGGCGCACGCGCAGCATAAATCAATACTTCACCCCTGCACATCTGGCAATACACCCCATACGTTCAGGGATTTATTTTGACGTACCCTTACTATTTTTGAATCTTCGTTAGATTTTCGTAGCATCGAATTACCTCCTTGTTGAAGTGAAATTCAAGGTTTACAGGAAATTTCAAGGTCGTGGACAGGAGGAGTACCGGCGCGTCATGGAGTAAAGCGACAATTTTGGTATCTATTAATCTTGCCAAAGAAGTTTTACTTCTGACACGTGTGCTCGGAACACACTTTTTTTATTTAGGTATTGTTTTATTTACGTAATCTACTTGATTTTAATCAGTGATTCGTCATGATGTAAATAAGATGTTCAAATTAATTGATAAGATAACCTTGCGTTTTAAGGGCGAATTTATAATTAAACACATTCGTCCTTGTAAGAAAAGGTTATCGGAGATATAATATGCGTATGGATCATAATTTTTGGAGATTTTGCCCCTGTGCATACATATTATAAGCAACTATTCGGATATATGCAACCAGAGCCACTCAATTTCACTTCTAAACAGTAATGTTTATTTTGTAACACAATACAATTTTATTATTGCAATATTCAGCAACCCCTTTATTGTGTGATGGCTATAAATTATTTTCATTCATCCAGTGGATACTATGTGATTTGGTAGTAGAATTTCTAATACCAAAGATAATATAATTCTATTTATTAAATAATAGAATCCTTTTATAAAGTTACTTCTATGTAGCCTGTTGGTTGTAATATTCCTGGTACAAATACAATTAAAAAAACAAATATTTATTTACTCGTCTTCACATTCAAAACCAATCTTCAAAGTAACATCTAATTCCATCATCCAAAAAAGTAAACCAAATGGTGCGCAAGCGCATCCCCTCACACCAGGGAGGAAATCACATCACAGCAATGTGTTTTGTGCATTTCAGTTCTATTTCTAGTGACGAGGGGACGCTTAAAGTGTTTATTTTCCAAGTTCAAGGTGCACTCATGTATCCGTTCGAGTGAGAGATGGGTCAATGTCTTGGGAAGTGAACCACTGATCTAAATTACAGCGATAACTATGTATTACATTTATTATTAGATAATTTAATGTTCACACGTCTGAAATACTCAATACATAATGATGCTTCTTTAGACCTTTAGTTAACAACCACTTCCTAACTGAATACATAACTTGTAAGGTGTCAAATACGGCGTAGAAATTTGCACCGCCATCGACAGCCTTGTGTGAATTGCACACGAGTGATGACACAGCTAGAAAACTAATGACATGTACCACCACCATTGCAAAGATTAACATTTCAAACCTATAGTTATCGCGACATTTTACAAATACACATGGCAGAAAGATGCAACTAAAAACCCGGATAACTATCACCTAACAAAAACTTCCAGGATCCTAAGAAATGCTCTATCAGATATAATCTAAAGACCTCATCTCATGCACACTTATAATGTTATAATCACTTAATCTATACTAATATTATAAAGCTGAAGAGTTTGTTTGTTTGTTTGTTTGAACGCGCTAATCTCGGGAACTACTGGTCCGATTTGAAAAATTCTTTCGGTGTTAGATAGCTCATTTATCGAGGAAGGCTATAGGCTATATATCATCACGCTACGACCAACAGGAGAGCAGCCACGGGGGTGAAATCGCGCGGAGCAGCTAGTAGGTAATATTAGGTGCAGAAACACCTATACCAGATGACATTAACCTAACGGTTGCCCAATGCATCTCCGAAGCATTGTTACACAACATCAGAACTAGTTATCAATCGTACTAGTAGGCGGTGTGGAATGTCGTCTGCATATTTGCATCGTGCTTGACACCTTCGCCATATGTACTATTGAATTATGGATGTCATAATTCCTCATAAGGTAAGTATGGTTAGCAGTGTTAGTATTAGATTTGGTACTGTTAGGTTTAGTTAGATTGTCAATGCGTGAGAACTATTTAAGTCTTTTAAATCATTTATATGTTATCTGGTTGCGTTCATATGAGTCAGCTTTAGCGCTCATATCAATCTGCTTTAGGAATTTTTGTTCCGATCACCATGTGTATATTCATCTTGATATTACTATACACTCTTGATAACATTTTGAGCATTGAATAAAATGAGTGTGCGTGACCTTTTATGTCGTCAACTTGTGCCTTTTCAATTATATGTCTATCTAAATACTCCATTGAAATGTTACATTTTTTAGGCCTAACCTTGCAGTTTTTAGAGGACGCAATTTTATGTTTTTGATGTGTAGGGGGGGTCAATGAGTAGCTAAAACCAAGTTTGTGGGGTTGCCACCCTTGTCCCACGGCCGCCATCTTGAAAATAGCGGTTGAAATAGTTTTTACGATATATCTCTTAAACTATTTATCTGATAAAAAAAAATTGTTAGCATTATTTGTTGCAAATTAAATTTTCTACAACTTTTGTCCAGTAACTTTTGTCGCAGAACTATAAATAAAAAAGTTATAAGCGAAAACGTTCAGAAATTAGAGCTTTTTATATTTTTCAATAAAACTTTTTTTTATCATTTTACGAAGAAATGATATCAGACCATTTTTGTAGATTGTTTTTCGAGGAACAACTTTTATATACAACATTTTTTCATTACGTCAATAGCTAAGGTTTTACAGCGCTCTGAAGTGAGTACTATTTTCAGTACTCCTACATACAATTTTATGATAAAATCATAGATAGACCAACCAAATAAAGTTTTACTTCCCTAGAAGACTAGATTTCCGCCCGCAGCTTCGCCCGCGTTTTCAAAGAAAAACCCGCATAGTTCCCGTTCCCGTGGGATTTCCGGGATAAAAACTATCCTATGTGTTAATCCAAGTTACCCTCTATATGTGTGCTAAATTTCATTGTAATCGGTTCAGTAGTTTTTACGTGAAAGAGTAACAAACACACAAACATCCTCACAAACTTTCGCATTTATAATATTATTAGTAGGAGTAGGATAGGATAGGATTCACTCTTTCAAACTTTGTTCAATACGTGATTCAAAGGCTCAAAGCCTTAACCTTTGTTAGTCTTTTTACTGGAGGCTACACCGAAACTGGTTCTACGATAGTACCACTACTTTTTCTCCCGTCTTCGTTCCTAGTTACACAATTAAAGAAAGTTATAAATACATTTATTTCTTGGAGCAGGTGGCTCGGGACTCGTTCATACAGCATGCACCTGTCCTTATAGTCCGAGAGATCGTTTTGATTTGCGTAAGAAATCACTACACAGTATAAAACAATGTGTATCCCTAAGTCCCTATGTATGCTTAAATCTTTAAAACTACGCAATGAATTTTTATGCGTTTTTTTTAAATAGACAATGTGATTCAAGAGGAAGGTTTTAGTATATAATTTATTAGGTTTTAAACAAAGCGGGCGAGTCTGCGGGCGGAAAGCTAGTGATTTATAATTTTTGTTTCCTCGCAAATACTTGTGTTTGTTTTGGTTGTTCTGTTTAAAGTTTGTAATAATTAAGTTTTGTGGTTAATTATATTACTTTATAATAATCTCACTTTACTTTTTAAACTATTTAATTTCTTTTACACAAAAACTAATGAAGCGATTGAATAATAACGTGGTTTGGCATGTAATATTATGTGAGTTGTCTATAAGTATAAGAAAAGGCAGTTAGCTCTCAGACTAAATGTCGTGTGAGACAAAATCTTTCTAATGAGTGTTAATTTTGTCCTGTTGATTTAATTTGCTATATCCTCATAACGGAGAGTTTTTAATTCATTCATGCTTAAGGTGAATTAATGGATTAATTGAATGAAAAATTATTTTTTGTACATCAGTCTCTGTAGTCAGAGGGGCCGTTCAAGTATTACGTAAGCACCAAGGGGGGGTGGGGAGGTCTCTGTTTTGCTTATTTTGGATGACATGGGGGGTGGGGGGGTCTAGATGATGATTACGTCATCGTTAGTTATTTAAGTTTTTTCGGGGATTCCCGCAAATAATACATATGCGTAGGCACTCGCTTTGAGAACTGATTAGGGGAATTACCGCGCATTAGGGAAATTACTGTGCGCTATTCACTTGTCTAATAATTCACTCTTGTGCCGGCCGGCTCCAAGTGCGCATCTATCAGTATTGTTTTGTTTGGATTCTAAACGTATTGTAAGCATTGAAAGTTATCATTTGTGTTTATGTTGATGCAAATAGCCAAAGTTTAACGTTTTAATTATTTAAATTTAAATATCTTATTAGAATGTCATATCATATATAGACAAATCCAAGTTATACCAAAAACTATTCGAAAGTTTTAAAAAATCTCACACTAGGACGAAAGTGCAAAATGTACAAAAGTTAGTTAACGAAGTTTGGCGAAATTATAAATTTTACAAGCAAAGTCAGATAAGGAACTAGATATCTATTGACATATATATAACTAGGTATCTAAGAGAATTGAAGAAGAAATGCAAGCGGCGACTAAAAATAAATCCAATCTGCTTCATTTTTTTTCCAAGATGAGTAAATATTATAAGTACAAAGTTTCTCTTCACGTTCTGTAACAATTGAAACGACTTATGAGTAAAAAATATGGTGGCCTATCTCAAAGTAAAAAGGTAAATGATTGATATTTTATTTCTTAAGATCGTCTCCGGCAATTGGTCACAAAATACACGGTGTTTTCAATATCTGTATGTGAAGGGTTTCTATGGGGAAAAGCTTTTAATAATATTTAAACGCTGCAGGTTTTATTTAACAGACTCACAACACTGAGCAGCAATCCAATGTCAACGATAACTTAGAATCATGGATTCAGGTTTTATGGACTGAAGACTGTTAATGTGTTCCTAAAATATTCTTTATGTTAGTTATGTTCTTTATTTCTGATTATATTTTTTTGTCATAATACTCTATGTGTATCAGTTAAACCTAATATTTTCATGAATTTTCCTATTTTAAAAATAACAATATAAAAAAAAACATTTATTACTAAAATGTTTACGTAAGCATAGGGGGAGGGGGTAAGTGCTTTGCTTACTTTTGATGACAAGGGGGGCGGGGGGGTAAAAAATGGTAAGAAATCTGCTTACGTAATACTTGAACGGCCCCAGAGGTAAAATTGTAAATAAATAAATAAAATATGTTAAGTAAATACATACTTTAACAATCCATACCTTCACTTAGCTGCTACCTAATAAAATATTTTTTTAATTGATAACATCTCGGAATTCCTTAAAAAGAAAGTAGAACCTTAGAATTCGAGTCAATGTCATTGTGATAAGAAAATTCTTTATATTGATTGTACTTACTGTACTCAAAGATATACCGATCAATCAGCTGTTTTTATTTAAAAAAAATGTATGTGAAAATACAACCTGCATTATTCCTCAATTTCGTTAAATAGTAACGTAAGAAAGCAGTGCCACAGTATACATACTAAAAACAGTAAGATAACTAAACCTTTTCGATAAAATCTTATTAAAATGCTAGTGTGTTGACGGCTTATCTACATTAGAGCGTAACCGTTCATTAAATTACTTCAAATGTCCATTTAATATCATTTCCCAGTCTATAACAATGACACAGCAACATGCCATTACTTATTATACAGACGGCCTGACGAGGAAACCTAGGCCGCTTCTAAATCATTACCTAGGCATGCTAAATAGCAAGGAAGCGACTTGGCCAACAATTACGCGCTCTAAACGTTCACAAGTCGGGAATTATTGCATCAAATTGGCGCATAATAATACGCGGTGGCGGGCAGGGTTGCCAACAATCCCCCCCATCAGTTCCAAGCCTTGTCGTGGCCGGGGGGGGCTCAGTAGCTTGGAGTGCACTTGTGTACTCTGAGTGAAGC
>CAJQZN010008871.1:0-12818 GCA_907164685.1 Colias eurytheme | reverse complement strand
TTGAGAGAAGACTAATCGGACGATAGTTAGAAATATCTTGAGGGTCACCTTTCTTGTATAGGAGAATTATATCAGATCTTTTCCACTGCACTGGAACCTGACCAGTTTTTAAAACCATGTTAAACAAGTAGGTAAGTGGGCGGGCTAGTAGTATAGCGCCAGCTTTAAGTACCTCATTTGGTATGCCGTCTGGACCTGGACTTTTATCTGGTTTGAGTTGTTTAATGTGCTTGATGACTTCCTCTTCATTCACTAATGGCACGTCGTTAATAATTTGGGAAGTCGTTGTTGCTGCATCAATTGTATTGGTAGTAGAGTTGGATTGTGTATATAATTTTTTGTAAAAATCTGTAGCACAGTTTAAGATATCTTTTCTAGTTTTTATTACTTCAGATGTCGATTTTATGTTTGGGATCCAGGTTTTGTGGGTTGTTAATTTCTTGAAGGCTTTTTTTGTGCTTCTGTGTGTGTTTAGATTGTTCTCAATTATTCGGTTTCTATGGTCTTTGAAATCTTTGTTAATCGCTTTACTTGTAGTTTTAAAAAATGTGCTTAGTTCCTTCTTCATTTCTTTAGATTTTTGTTTTATTTTTAAAAGTTCAGTTCGTCTTGTGAGAAGAGTTCTAGTAGATGCGCTAAGTATTTCGTTGGTATTTTTTAATTTTTTATTTTCAGATCTGCATGCGAGGCTGAGAATGATGGCGTCAACTAATTTATCGTAAAAGATTGAAATATTATCTTCTTTTTGTGTTTCTAGTTTAATTATGTTAGTCTCTAAGTTTTCCAAGTAAGATGATATATCTTCATCCGTTTTAAGTGGCTTAGGTTGCGATTTGAAGTCTGTTCTGCTCTTTTTACTTTGGTCTAGAATATACGTAGCTCTAACTAAGCGATGATCAGACCGGAATCCAAAGCCATGTAAAACTTCTACGTTCCTAATCCTTGCGGGTTTATTCGACAATATAAAATCAATTTCATTTTTAATGTTACCACATGGTGATAGCCAAGTCCATTTGCGGTTTTTGCGACTTTTGAAAAAGCGAGAACGATATATGAGCATAAAATAATGAGATAAATTAAAATTTCGATTGTGACCTTTACCTACAAGCCACCACAGCTTGAGTTTATATTATTAACACGAGAATAGAACAAAATGTTACGTTTAAATTCTAACAACATTTTTGGGTGTTGCACTAATAATTTTAATAAAACACACCATCTTTATTTTTCAAACCATATTTCGTAATCATATTCATGGAACCAAGAGCAACAATCTAAGTAGGTATGTTACGCTACTCGTTTAGAATACTTACCACGTTGGAAATATGAGTACAATTATTCTTCACATGTTTGTGACAGCCATATTTGATAACTATGCCCTAGGCACCACTGGCTGTCTAGATGTCATGTAATTTACAGACAGAATTAAATATGAGCATGTCTTAACGATGATGGCGGATTTTAGTAACAAGTTAAGAAAATTGTACATAAGAAATGTATTACGAAAAACCAAGGTAAAACCTATCTAACGCTTAATCTATAATAATCATATTATAAAGCTGAAGAGTGCTTGCTTGAATGCGAAATCTTAGGAACTGCTTGGTCCAATTTGAAAAAATATTTCAGTGTTAGATGTTTATTAAGAAAGGCTCTATGCCATATACTATGCAGATCACGCTAAGACCAATAGGAGCGAAGCAATGCGGGTAAAACGCGGGGCACAGCTAGTATATTTATAAAAAATTAAATGCTTCTTTGTTACTTAAGAACAATCTATAAAACAATCAATAAAGAAATCTCTTGAAATTTATCGTCAAAACAATAACACCAATATTATGTTTAGTCTATTACAACCTTCTTCGAATATTATTTTCAAACAAATTATATTTAATTGAATACTTAATAAATTGAGAAGTAACAATATCTGATCGAATTATACAGTAAATTTTGATTACAAAATATAACAGTGATTTATTCTTAACACTATTCAGTATTCAACCAGACGCTTTAAATAATGTAAATCGAGCTCGGTTGCAAACATCTTGGTCTTGGCAGTGACTTATAATATATTGTCAAGTACCTAATACTTCCTTGATACAAGAACTCAGATCTTCAGAACTGTCTTTCTACATTTATATTAAAAAGGGGAATTTGAATGTTTTTTTCTATTATTGATAATGCAGTTCATGTTTCTTCATTTATATTTTAATTAAAGAGAAATTAAAAATTTTAAATGTTTATTACAGAGCAAGCAAAAGGTTAGCTTCTTGATATTAAGTGGTCAGAACCGCCCATATCACTTCATAATAATTATGATTGCAGTATGAAACATAATATTTTCCGCTAACCAAATAACATGTGATTGGCTACAGATAAAAAATGTCCACCAAAGAACTGTAAGCAAAGTCCGATGGAAAAATATAAAGGGAAAATTCCGACACGAGAATGGATTGAAGAGTTTTTTTACAAAAGCAACGAAATCGAAGTGATTGTAACATTGCGCTTATTGGATAAGTTTTGGCAGAAAAAAGAAACCGCATCTGGTGTGTATTGGAGAATTTGGGGTATCATGGAATTTTGTTTCTTGTGTGGATGGATATTGTAATATAAACTTCCCTACCACAGGTTATTTTTAACATCAGGGAAGTTCCAAGCCTGTTCTGAACACACACTCATCTATACTAATATTATAAAGCTGAAAAGTTTGTTTGTTTGTTTGAACGCGCTAATCTCAGGAACCTGGTCTGATGTGAAAAATTCTTTCGGTGTTAGATAGCCCATTTATCGGGTAAAACCGCGGAGCACAGCTATTTGTATTATAAATAAAATGTTTTAATTGTTAAAAAGTTACATAATATTGAATCCTAATCTATGAATAGGTGAGCATCATATCAATGCTTTTGAAATTATCTTAATTAAACGTTTATTCTTCTTATTTGTATCGATTTTTTTTATGGTTTAGCAGCTTTGTGCCTGTGGCTTCATTCGCGTGTTGAAAGGGAATTCCCATGGGAATGAGATATTTCAAGGTGTTTCCTCGATAGCCTCCTGACTATGTATTTTGCGACCATATCTACCTTTGCTTTGTTGCGACGTAAAATAAGCCAACAAAAAACAAAGGAAAATGCAAAACGCTTGTGCATGAAAATGGTAAGGATTTCAAATCAACACAACCTTTAAATACAAACTTACCAATGTTTATCTTATCAACTTACCAATAAATCCATTGAAAAGCGAGACGTTCCAGTTTTGCATCAAGATGCCCCACGACTGGAGCCCAACTAGGATCTGACCGATCGGAAAGAACGAATTAGCGACCATCATCAGCCTGTCTCTTACACCATCGTGGCAGAACTCAGATGTCAAGGCCAGAACTGGGCTGTAGGCTGTTGCGAAACTGTAAAGATAGTTTAAATTAAAAAAGCTCTCCCAATAATGATATTATTAGTTTAATGATGTACATAGGTTTCTCTCTACACGTACATCTTTCGAAAACGGCACACGAGTTCTTACAGACGAACGGCAAGTTGTGAACGGCAGAGGCTACTTCAGCCGTCGCTACATGTCGACGGCAGTCGTCAACGCGTCGGCGGCAGCAGTTAATTCTTCGACTGCTGCTGTCGCAACTTGCCGTTCGTCTATTAATATTCGCTCACACGATTAGACGTCAAAGGAAGATGACAAGATTGAACTATCGTGAGCAAAAAGAGACGGCAGAAATAAATAGTGGCTAATTATCTATTTGTTTTTATTTTAAATACGATGTTTATCTACCAAACAATTTTCTTAATTTCAATATGATTTAATAGATTGTTATAAAATAATTGTTAATGAGTTATTTAAATATAATAATGTTTGTTGCATAAATATTATGCAAAATAATTTTTGGCAATTAATTATAACGAAAACCTGGTAACAGTTAAACAATGCAAATGGTTTAAAATGTAACCACCGATTAAAATATTATGCACTTGTTCATGAGGTTTAACATTAACGGAAAATTAATTATGCAAAAACATTCCGGATGTCAAAATACCAGTAAATCTGTAAAGCATATGTTGAATTATTTTTCAGTGTAAAATTTATAACCATTGGATACGCTTTAAAATTTGGTTTTCATAGTGGTTTATGAAGCTGATTAATGATGATGAATGATGTTAAATTAAATGTTTTTTCTAGTGTTATAAATTATAATATTTTTTTAAATATTCTCTATCACTACATTGTATAAAACGAAGTCGCTTTTTCTGTCCCTTTCTTCCTACGTATGCTTAAATCTTTAAAACTACGCAACGGATTTTGATGCGGTTTTTTTTATAATAGAATAAGCGAAGAATGGTTTAAGTATACATAATATTATTTATTGGGTTGATACAAAGCGGGTGAAGCAGCTGTCTGCCGTCGCTAGTAATATACAACCCAAAGAGATTTATTTTTAACTAGATTTCCGCCCGCGGCTTCGCCCGCGTTTGCAAAGGAAAACCCGCATAGTTCCCGTTCCCGTGGGATTTCCGGGATAAAAACTATCCTATGTGTTAATCCAAGTTACTCTCTATATGTGTGCTAAATTTCATTGTAATCGGTTCCGTAGTTTTTACGTGAAAGAGTAACAAACATCCATACATCCATACATCCTTACAAACTTTCGCCTTTATAATAATATAATATTATAATATTATTATTATTATAAAAAAATATTTATAAGCTGTATGTACTTTAAAGGCGATTAGTTTCCTACGTAGGCGTTTTGTTTAGGCCCAGTAAATTATATGAAATGGTTTTGGAATTAATAATAAGCACTATATTATTTTGATAAAATTAAATATGTTTGTTTCCTGAATACTAACCACTTAAATCGCGTTTAACACTTATGTTTCCTGAGGCATGAGAAATATACATTTACATACATGAAAACACGAATACCGTTAGTTTATGAATAAATATCAAATTTATTTAATATTATTTTATCTTCTTACGTACGTAGTAGAGAGTTAAATAGATAGCATTTCATTTTAAATAACCATTTGAAATATTATGCGATGTTAAAATGAATATTATGAATTGCAAAACGAATGAAGAGCTTAAATAAATGCTGAATGTTTTTTTAAATACGAATTAAATTCATCACTTATAGTATTAAGTGCAAATATGCCATCATATTTGCATATAAATATATTATAGAATGGTTTCGGCGTTTCGAATTATAAATGTTGATTTAAATAAAAGTATAGATTTAATTAAAATAGAGCTTTAAAATAAATTCGACGTGTTGGTAGAATTTTTACTAGTGGTATAAAATCATGGATTTTTTTAATTGGCGCATTTCATTCCATAATATTTAAATTACATTTTCTTTGATAAACCTAACGACAAAATCCCAAATGCTTAAAATGTCTAGGATAATTATTAATAATAATAATATTAACATAATACTCACAATGCTCCTTCAAGTAACTTCGCAACGATCAAAATATTGTATGTTTGACTGAGGCCCGAAACAATCGTGAAGATGAATGTGCCACCGTAGCCGATGATAAGAAATATTTTCCTGCCCAAGTTATCTGTTAGGAAGCCAGCTACAACGCAGGAGGTTAGCATACCTGCAACATTAAATGTCTATAAACACATGATACATAAGATAAATCACACAAAGTATATAAAATGTGTTATAAAATAATAAATAGTATTGTAGAACATAGCCAAGAACTTTCATTAATTGCCTCTTTGTGTCATAAAAGGCTGCAATACTCAGTCTTTCACAAACATTACGGCTTTTAGCATTTTAATACGTAGCATATTAAAACAATATCGAGTCAAATTAAAACCCATTTTCGTAAAATTTTATTAGTTATTCTTTCACACCTTTCTTTAAATAACTTCATGTTACCAAGTTGTTATTATCAGCTTAAAACAAATTCAATTTGACTTAAACACTTTCTCTTATACATAAAACACCACGTAGAAAAAAACCTCAATGACTAACCCGTAAAAGGCATAGCATTCAGAATGCCCTTCTGCAGGAGATTCATGTTTAAATCGCATTCTGCTTCCGACAGCACATACGGTGTGCTGTTGCCCAAGACGATTCCAGAAACTAGACCGAAGAATGCAGCTAAGATCAATCGTAAGTGGAAGAGACCGATCCCACACTCTTTGAGAGCAAGATTCACTTCCTGCGCCGCTGACCTATTCTTCTCACTGGCATTCCGACCTGTAACATCATAATCATCATCGTCATCTTCATCATCAGCCCATATTTGTTCCCACTGCTGGGATACGGGCCTCTCTTAAGGGTTCATCCACCACGTTGGCCATGTGCGGGTTGGCGGATGACACATGCCGTCGAACTTTTAATTTTTCGACATGTTGGTTTCCTCACGATGTTTTCCTTCACCGTTCGAGCAACATTGGCAAAATTTCACAAACTTTACTGACTATAGGTATATGAGTATTGCTAGACATTCTCAAGGGCACTCGTGAAGGCAAGGATGTATAAAATTACACAGCTGAAGTAGAAACCCGGCCATTTCGTAAAATCCATTAATGCTTATCCCACTTCAAAATTATGTTTGACGTTAAACCTTTCCCGTTAAATGGTCATTACCTAGTGGACGATCTGTGCCATTAATGAAATTACGGAAACGGTTACTGTATCCTAACGTTAAATTTAATCTGTCTTTAGTTCCTGAAAATACAATGTATAGTTTAAATATAAAATCATATTACAGAATGAAATGCATGTAGGCACACCCCGGACACTCCATACAAAATTATCGTTTTGACAGTCACACTGTAGAGAGTGCAAATGCGTGTGTTAACGCTTTAGGGTTCGCACATTAATTATTGTGACTAGCGTAAAGAAATTCGCGTTTTTCTGATTAAATACATCCGTAAACAGCACAATATCTAACCATTTTCTACGAAAAACGATATTCACAAATCCAAAATAATAAAATTACTCAATTCAAATTCAAGTCAATTTGATTAATGTTGTCAATCTTCGTTGCGTATCGTCCTTACGGAAAAATGTGGGCCATTTAATAAGCCTGATCGTGCGGGGTGAGGTAAGTGTTTAATTTTGGCGGGAGGCGGAGAGTGTCCGTTCTGTAGCGTTTAGCTACTATTATGTCTTCTGTGATGTAGGTATGTATGAACTATTCAGTACATGGGTAGAAGCCTGGTAAGAATACACCTAAGAATTCAATACGTAAAACTACTCAATTCAGTTTACACCACTGCAGCCCTAAAACAGGAACATATTGGCAAAACACACGAAAAAGCAATAACCCAGTTGGTTCCATACAACTAACTTACAATAAATCTTGGAAACTAGGTTATCATACTCTCGATGCTATGCCACTTTCTAAGAGCACTCAGAAAGTATTCATGCTATCTTTTGTGATGTCCGGATCGATCATGTATTGTGATGGTAGGCCCTATCCGTTAATTTGTGGAACGGTTCGATCAATTAAGTAAACAGACAGAGGTATGTATGTCAAAAACTTCCGTGTTTGTGCTGGAGTGTGTCGAGATGGTTGATTTTATCGAGTGAGATGGTACTCAGACTTTACATTGTTTGTATAGAGAATGGTTTGTGAGAACTCTGATACATTATTCAGACCAATCGAGCCATAGAATTAATTAGCAGCATCGCATTAGCATGATTCTCCATTAAATGTACCTTATAAGTACCCATCATAAGCATATATTAGTTGTGGTAGTTGAAATTTAGATAGGAATGCGTGTGCTACTAAGTGACAGAAGAATGATCGCTTTGGAGAATATACATGCTCTTTATATCTGTATCATTTATCATTATTTTCTTATATCGTCTAAGTAGATATTAAATCTCATACTCGTTTATTAATAATATATGCATAATATCTTTTTCAACCGTCAAAAGACATTTTATATCGAAACCTGTTACGAATCGTAAGAGCTCAAAGACACTATTTACGATCGTTATGATCAAAACATATTTGTTTATTTACATGCTATTTACAAAATGGCTTATTATTACAATTACAAATATAGTTATTTCAAATTCTCCCAAAACGCCAAGCATAACAATGTCTTCAATATACAGCCAAATGAGAAAGATGCCATTTTGCCGGCATCCCTATAAAAATGATATACAATATAATCCAGCAGGGTTCACGACCGGACGGCATTAAATTTGCATATACGGACATGTTTGCAGACGTCTTGACTCGAGTGTCCTTGAGATGCACCACGGCCGTCCAATTTATGTTGACCCCTCGTATTTTATTTTAATTTACGTTGACCTCTTATATTTTTACGTATTTGCTGTTTAATTTGAGGGTCAATTTGAGGGTATTTAGTGAAATTGATGGTAAATTTTTGAAGGTAACTAATTTTGAAAATTTTTCTTTAATTTTGTATTGAATGTTAATGATTGGGGTTAACAATTTTCATAATGTTTTAATTAAATAATGGATCTGCACGTCAGTTTGTTTGCAAATAGCAACCGCACTGCGTATAACGGTATAAATCACATCTCATCTAAACAAATACAAATGCTACGTATATTTAAACAAATATGGTAAATTGTAGCAGAATCTATTTTAATCATGTTTCCATAATTACGTGTTTAATTTAAATATTTATATAGACACTGAAATATTCTTTATCAGCAGAAACATATTTTTAACATGATTAGGTATGTGATCTTTGTTTGTCTTTTTATACGTCGAGTTGTAAAGAAAATATTTACAAAATATTATATAAATAGATGGAATAAATAAATACAATTATATTTTGACGGTAGATTAGAATAATTTATTTTCCTCTCAAGGTCTACTTACGTTTATATTTTTAACCCTATCATACAAATAAATATCATATTATAGTGACTCGTAGTATCAATATTATGAACACACAAGTAAGTACGTTTTATTCATAAACTATATAGTTACTCGTTTTAAAACACGCAATTATTCATTGAAATGAAAACAGTTATTTTTCAATGAATATGCAGTCTTTAGAATTTCTTCTCCCCCACTTCTTATAGGAGGAATTATTATAATCATCCATAAAGAAATAAGAACCATTAGTACCTACTGCATTGTATAAGAAAAGTATAAAATATTACTTCATTTTCAATTGATAAGATTACTTACTATTACATATTCTATTAGTCCATGCTACTACTAAGATTTTTGTCTTATTTTCTATTAACTGTTATTGCTTCCTCGGTACAATGGTTGACGCGTGAGCGTAACACCGAGGGGTCCTGGGTTCGATTCCCAGTGGAGACGAAGAAAAAAAAAATGTCTTCGTCTGGTAGGACACAGAAGGCTGATCACCTACTTGTCCCTAAAGAAAATCGATCAGTGAAACGAGATGTATAGTGCATCTGCCCCTTACCCCACTAGGAGACATGGGTCTTCACTTTTATTAACTGTTTAAAACTATCATTAAGATCGTAATTTTTTAAGTGTTTATTTAAAAAAAGCGTATGTGCCTGGACACACATGTTAGAAGTGAAACTTCTTTGACATATTATTAGATACCAAAATCGTTGCCTTACTTCATGACGTGTTGGTATTGCTATGACGCGACCTTGAAATTTTACTCTCAACACGCCTAAAGAAACACATCAAAAGATAGAACAAATGGCACTAGAAAAGTGAGCACATTTTATATTTGAATTCAAAAAGAGAACAAATGGTGGCACTAAAAAGTGAGTTTTATTTTTGAAAATATAAGTCTAAAATGCATCATCCATAAAAAGTTACAATACTAAGTTAATGTATTCTGCGGTATAACTGATATCAGTTTTCCTTAAAAAGACAAGGAATATGCCATAATAATATATTTTATCTTCAGCAAATATGCTCTCGCTACTGTGTTGTATATAATTTAATCTAATATCAAACATAAATATAATCACACCTCTTTCGTATGTTTAAATATTGTATAATAATTGTGTAAATATGTATAGATAAGTATAAAGAATGTGTACTATATGTTTTTGTATTTTAGTACAAATGTGAATATAGTAAATACGACAGAAGTTAAAGCGAGTCTTTATTATAATATAACTAGCGGTCCGCCCCGGCTTCGCCCGTGGTACATATGAAAAATAGATGTTGGCCGATTCTCAGACTTACCCGATATGGACAGAAAATTTCATGAGAATCGGTCCACCCGTTTCGGAGGAGTATGCAGACTAACATTGTGACACGAGAATTTTTTATATAAGATAAAGCCACTTTCTAATATTAAAGTATTATTATTACTCTAATATTAGAACTGATACTATAACATAATGTTAGAAATATTTAAACTCGAACTCAAACATTTATTTATTCAATTAGACTTCTTTTAAAAGCACTTTTGAATCGTCATTACCACAGGTCATTACATATTTTTAACATTTACCGCTATTCGCAAAGCAGTATCTATGGAGAAGAACCGGCAAGAAACTCCATAGTTGCTCTTTTAAATCATCTCAGTATTACAATTTATTTTACAAAATATGTAACTGTATATATTATTATCATAATATGCCAAATAATTAATATTTATTGTAAGTACTAAATTAATAGGCTACGTAGCGTAACTTATAATGTCTCTACACTACCTTTTTAAGTTAGTAATTTTATAAACTAACTGCATCATTATTAAAAAAAGCAATCAAAACGCATATACACATATACACACAATCCATACTAATATTATAAATGCGAAAGTAACTCTGTCTGTCTGTCTGTCTGTTACTCAATCACGCCTTAACTACTGAACCAATTTGCATGAAATTTGGTATAGAGATATTTTGATACCCGAGAAAGGACATAGGATAGGTTTTATCCCGGAAATCCTACGGGAACGGGTTTTTCTTTGAAAACGCGGGCGAAGCCGCGGGCGGAAAGCTAGTAGAAAATAATATAGAAAAGAAAAAATAAACATAACTATTAGCATTGTTTGACAATGCAGTCCTGAAAAAGGATACCTCGCTCGTGTTGTGATTTTTCATTATATGCGTTGAAAAGGCTGTATCTAAAATTAGTGCAGAGCTGGCAAGCACACGTGTTATTTGTATACTATTTATAGTACTATACTATACTATGTATACTATTTAGTATATACAATACTATATATTTATGGTCTTGTGGTTATTTTTAATTATATTTTAATGATAAGGACGAAAATGTTAGAGTTGTGCATGGGAAGGTGAAATAGCATACGGTGACCCATCACGATTCGATTGATACTTCCGCTAATCAAGTTTAAGACTTATAAGACTCAGTAGGTACCTCGTTTAAAATAACAATTTTGATTTTTACGACACAATAATTGTTTCAATTTGCAGGCATTAGAAGAGAACTCTCTTGTTTATCACCATAATAATATGATGTTATTCGGTATAACCACTTATTTTATGGATGGAAACGTATTAAAATTTTCAGCTATTGCTTTGGTGCAAATCTCTACATGTTTGAACGAAAATTTCACCAACTCAAACCTACATAACACATCCAATTAAATTCCACATACGTCCAATCCAGCCGAAAATTCCTCCAATAAACTTATTCCATATAAAAATCTGGACAAAAACGCACTCGAAGGCCGATTCCACGGACCACAATTTTTCCCATCCACTAAATCTATAAAACTTAGTTTACACTGCGATAACGGGTTTTTCCACACAATTGCCAAATAAAGAACGCTCGGCTCTAAGCAATTCTCGTTCAGAGCTATCGACGATTATTTTCACAACGAAAAAACTGGATTTTGAGAGCCGTAGAATGGCTACCCGGAGTTTTTTGCTGTACAAAAAAAAAGAAGGGTTTTCTCTGTTGCACGCTTGGGGATTTATTTAGAGACGAGTGACCGCATGCTGATTCCAGGACACAATTAGACTGGGTAAATAGACACTTGAAATAAAGGATTTTTTAAATTATTTAAACCTGGCTTATGCCTTGCTTATGCATAGCAATGAGATGAGAGTTGTGCCAGTTATTTTTAATTTGGTGAAAGCGTGCTTTTTAGAGATTATTTAACTGGTAGTTTTGGTGCATAAGCTGTTTGCAAATGATATATCGTTAGTATTGTTATGAGGAAATTGTTTCACCGTCTATTGTCTAAACAATACCTACTTTTCTAAATCATTGGTTTTACTTTTGTAAGAATTAGGTAAATAATATTCAATCAATTTGATGATGAGTTTAATTCCCTTAAATGTAACGAAGGAATCATAAATTCTATTTTATCTGAGATTTTGCAACAATAAGAAGATAGGTATTTTTGATATAAATGGCTAGTGAAACATTATTACGGTTAAATCTGATAAACATCAGATATATTATTGGCCCGTGTCCCGTCTGACTTAAGTTTATTTGCATTTTTTATTTTATTTAATAATAAGATGAAATTATTTTGTCTCTCCCATCAATTCTATGGGGAGTTGTGTCGCTACGTGCGCGCACTTTCATACTAGCCCATGGGTGGAGAGACAAAATAGTTGCGGAGACAAAGTTGCTCGTGCGCGCTAGCTCTAACAATTAACATTAGCAGAGCTATCAGAAGACGTACCTACAATTATTAATTTCGCACGTATAATATTCTAAAATAACTCACGTTAGCCAATTATTCAAATATATTCAGCGGTCTTATTGAAACACTTATGAATGAGCCAATTTACAATTTAAATTATCTCATAGAGAATACAATTTGGAACTAATTGATGGAGTTAGATGAAATTGTATTATTTATTTAATATGATAAAAGGTAACTTTAATTGTTTTCCCCATTTTGATTGTATTTTTTGTTTTTGTTTTATCAGAACAAAAATA
>CAJQZN010008817.1:0-13535 GCA_907164685.1 Colias eurytheme | reverse complement strand
TTGTATTTGGTTGAGGTAATTCTAAAAATATATTCAGAATGTTCTTATTTTTTTTCTTAGGTAATAATAAAATTGTTCGCTCGACATTTGAATAAGAAGCATCGACGACAGTTGTCAGCTACTATAAAATATAATAGAGGCAGAGAAAGCTCGCACGACATCACAAAAATTCAATGGCATTGTATGATGTTCGATTTCACTTAGTTCACATTATTACCTCCAAGTATGGGGATGATAACCTCTGTGAACTGATGGGAAAATACCTCAGTGGAGCTGGGTTTTTATCAGAAATATCAAGTCTGTGACCTTAGGTATTGAAGTGTTACATAGATTTTTATCTTTATTTAAAAATGAAATATAATAGACGTTCCAAAAATTCTGTTAGTTTGTAAATGTTAGTGAGTCGTTTTCAAAATAATTGTACATTACTACAAAATGTTTGTCCCCCTAAAAAATCTTCGAAAAAAATATGGTTACGACTGAAATAAATCATTGTTAACGTTTTACAGACTAAACTTAAGCATACTGCATATCATTATTCATTTCTGATAAAAAGCAATGAATTGCGATTCAAATTCTTACATAAATTTAATGTGAAAATAAAGTAACAAAAAAAACTCCATACATTTTTTTAATGTCCCCTATGTGGACGACAATGAAAACCAATATTTTTATCAGAATTTTTGTATGAAACTTCCTATTTTTTTGTATCATAATTAAAAAGCAATGTTTGAAGTGTTATATCTGATAGATTAAACTATTTAAATTACCTTAAATAAACGAAGAATGACATATTATAAAAATGTCCCTATCAATCGTTACAATTTCGTGACACTGATTTATTGACATAATTAACCAACTTCTTGTATCACAAAGAGGAGGAATCTAACTCTAATCATTGGCAACACTAGTCATGTCACGAAAAGTAAGGTCACATTAACGCGCCGCCATTTTGTTCGTCGTCCAGACACGGAAGAAGTCCTGTAGTGTGCTGTGCAAAAAATTTAGTTACATTTTCCTAACGACGTATTCTCAACAAAAGTAAGTACATTTTGAAGAATTGACCTACCGCACTTGTAATATACTTAAATTATGACTAGAGTAATAGATTACACTTTCAATCTAATGGTAAATGTGATTATGTTTTGTGTAAAAGTATTTCTTAGGTTATTTTTTACATGTTACTGACGAACAATTTCTTGACATTTACTGACGTCAGTAAATTGTAGACGGTAAAGCTGTGGTCTCATGTGTAAAGTATGAAAATAAGATATTAAAATGAGTGTTAAATTAATCTCTCAAGATTATTTTTTTGTAACTACAGGCCATACTTTTTTAAACCATGATGTAGGGTTAGTAAAGTCGGGCTTAGGGACTTGACTTTTCCTGGGATCTGATAACTTTTTTATAGTGAAAGCGGATCAGTGAGTCTTGGCCTCCAATTTTACAAGTGGTTTCTGATGGGATAACGCTTGCCTTATTGCATTTAGTGTTGACCGCTTTTCCACCCACACGAGTGATGCTTACTTTTGTTTTTATTTTTATTCAAAATACATATATCCAACAGCTTTTTTTAGTTTCAGAATGCCGCTAACCGGTGCCGAACGGCAAAAAAATACATTGAAAAACTAAAAAAGCAAAACCCTGAAAAATATGAAAAGAAAAGGAAAAAACACCTCGAGAAAGTGAAACAAAGACAAAGAAAAATATCTGATCTTAATGACAGTGAAAAAGAAGCACTAAGACAAAAATGGAAAGAAGCTAATGATAGAAGAAAAGAAAAGGAAAAGCAAACAGAGAATTATAAAAATTGATTGTTTGTTGATTATTTTGTAACTAAAAATATTTTTTTTTTAACTAGTGACTTCTTACTTTTTTATATGTAATATTACCTTATTCTGAATACAGCCTTACTTTTACAACTTCCTGACATTTCCTAACGAAACAGTTTACTGACAATTTCGTGACGTACAAATATTTTGAAAATGACCCTAGTACCAATTAACAAAGTTAAACACATTCTGTAAATTAGCTAATATAACTACTTAGATATTATATTATTATACCACGTGGGTTAAATAAATTATTTTGTACTGTACGAGCTTTGGCTGAGTTAACTTTGTATTCATGTAAGTATTCTGCAAATCCGGTAGGTACTTGAATCGGTACATACCTATAAAAATTTGGTATAAACCACCTAAAAATTACAATTTTGTATCAATTTTGTGCTAAAACTTGAAAGTTGGATACGCGTAATGTCACCCATGATTCGTTAGTCTTAACACTCTTGAACTTAGCACTCAATTCCATCGGCACACAACAATATTTTATGCTAATTTAACCAAAACGCGAGTACGGGCACGCGTCTCAGTATTGACACTTGGTAATTCTGTTTCCCCGTTCGACAAGCTTTTGGTAGTGTTTGCTTATTGCGAGCAAACAAGAATCGGGTCCAAGCCATTACCAAAGTGACAATGTTTCATGGTGTAATGACGCTGACAAACTCGCGCCGCGGTTGGTCCGACCCCCCATCAATCCTATCGATAGGAGCATATCGTCAATCATTTAACATTTGTGTCTGAAGACAAATATGTAGCTAGAACATGGACCTAGACAAATGATGATTTATTGAAACATTGCGCGACGTATCCGTTATTTTGAGATGTGAGACAATCATGTTTGCTAACTTTCCCGATCTGCTAGATTTATGAACGATCATTCGACAACAGAATGACTATTTCGTTTGTGTTTTACTTTTTCACAGTAGGTATGTTGGAACGTATAAGGATGTGTTCAATTGAACACATCCTTATACGTTTCTTTTAAAATAACGTTATATTAAATAAACAAAATTTGCCGCAACCGTTTGTAAATTCTTGGACAACTTAAATATTGTTATAATAATGAATAACATATTACCAGAGGTTTCTTTTATAGAAAGCATAGTTCGTCATGTAAAAATAAATTAAGCTGCACAAATAGGTACCTACCAATCAGAAGACAGAACAAACCCAGGCTTTAATCGTTTACATGTCTAGTAAGAATCATTAGACTACGTACCTAATATATCCTTATATATAACATACGTACCTGTAGGAAAATAGGCTATTGTTATAACCATGCTAGAGGAAACAAAGCCCACACAAGTTTCATTTAAGCTGTATGCCTATGTCATTCGCGTTTTGCATAGCGTTTTAGACGAAGTGGTGATTTGTGGCGTAAATGCATAGTTTGAGGGCATACCCATCTCAAATTTCCTATTCATTGCAGTCGGAGTCATCAGTCAAACCATTAATAACTTAGAAACTGTTGTTTAATAGAAAATCATTGTTTCGATTTACTCACAGTATGTAGCTTTCGAAATAGTCCATTTTGACAACAGTCGAAAGCTGTTAGAGCCTCTTAACAAATTTTACATAAAGCAAAGTAAAGACTTGACAATATTTCATAACACTTCATGACTGTTTGTTATTCATTTCCGTTTATCGTAAAATTGTCACTAGTACGACAGTGCAGAAACCGTTTTAGTTTATTCAAGCGAGAATCTACTTAGAGATTACTACCAGAAGAATTGTGTTCATTTGTCTCAAATTCTATGCTTGGGATATAAAAGTGTATATTTACTTAAGAGAATCCAATAGCGGCCAAGTCTCATAACGATTAAAATAGTAATAATATGTGGAGCAAACGTAATATTTGCGCGCCACGAGCCATGCTGGGTACTTATTAGTTATTACCTTCAGGCTTCAACCACTATCCAGGACTGATATTAGCTGATGCTATGATAATAACCGATCACTGATTCCGATTAACTACCGATACTGTTAGGATTAAAGTGAAGGAAGATGATACATCTAGGCTACTGTTACATATGAAATTATAATTAACGTACCTAACGTAACATTAAGACTTAAGTTCCTTCTGAATAAAATTAACCACATTTAAAATGACATGTTTTAAAAATCATCAAAATACGAGTTAGTTTCGTAACTTTCCCATCTTATCTCGATGTTAGTCCTCATACGCACGTCTATTACATAGTTCCTGATACAAGAACGCATGTCGAGGCACAGTAAGCTAATTTGTATTGCCACAGGAGCACCCCAGGCACTGGTACTGATGCCGGTTTAACTGGTTAATTGTACTCTATCCTTAACATCTAATGTCCCCTTCTTCGTACTTATGAAGATTAATGATTAGTAGGTTAAGGTTTTCCAGTTCAGAAATAGTTCCGGTCGCTTCGGGCTCTATAATTAGTAAGAAGCCGTTACGTAATACTTGTATGTTTGTAACATTTTCTAGTAGGACGTTGAAGTGAAGTATGTATTTACCGCTACTGTTCATTTTTCTAATAATGGTCTTTTTCAAAGAGCCTCTAACTATGTCTTTAAAGATTGGAAATTGGAATGAGACATGTTTAGTATTTTCTTTACGTTTGAAGTTGGAATTACTGTTGGTTGGTTATGGTTTCTGTGTATGTATTTATTTTTTAATTACGTAGTGTCCTTTTTAGTTTTTACTATAAGTTATTTGTATTATTTATGACTCGGCGTAGCGTTAGTGCTTCGTTTAAGTACATCCGGAAGGATCTCGGCTATAAACTATATAAGTACCATTATAAAAGTGAAGTCTATCTTAAAAACGTTTTAAACTATATTTTTATCAACAAGATCGTTATAAATAAGATAAATTCCTATAAAATGGGAAATATTCAAGACTGTAAATAAATATATCAATATGATATAGATGTATTCCATAGGTAATCTACTACCGAAAGCTTGAATTTCAATCTTATCGAATCTAGTGTTTAGTATGTACCTTTTATCGAACAATTTGATTCATGAAAGTATTTTTGAATTAAATAAAAAATCCAAAAGGAAATATTAAGCTGTTAAGACAGAGTTCAAACGGTAAACTCATCTAAGAGCAATATATTTTCTCGCTTGTGATTTGAGAGATAAAATTGACAGTTTTCAGACAGTTATAATAATATAATATTGCACATATTAATATGCGCAAGATTTTATACTTCGCGGAACCGCCGCGGCCGCGCCGACTTATTTAATAAATGTGACGTTATACTCATATTAATATAAATCATATATCTCAGCAAACTCATTTCTAAATTACAACCGTCGGATTTTATCACCTGCAAATTAAAGGTTACTGTGCAATAACTACATCGTAAACGAATCGCAGTTAAAACTATATAATATACCTAATGTCAATTAACCATAAAAGAAATGGATATAGAAAACTGTCGTTATAAATACCGTTCAGAGTTATTAGTAATTACCTAACATATTCCCACTTCTATTTACTCATACATACACAGATCACAGAAACTAAAGATCTCTATGCATACCTACATAGATAATTTTATTCACTTTTCGTATTTTTTTATTTAATTTTGTAAAACTTTAAAGTCATGTGCAGTATTCTAATATGGTTAGGTTAATTCTGTTAATATTTTAGAATAGAAAAAATAATAGGTAACCCAAGTGACCATTCATCGATTAAGTACTTGCAAATCTCACACTTAATACGTAGCAATATTCCTTGTAGTTTTCATAGTAATTATAAATGAAATATAATAAAAAGACTGTCGGCACAATCACAGAGAACTCGTAAGTCGTAAACTATTGTTTGTTATGTAACATACAATGCGCACTTATTTTTCCAACAACGCGGTAGGTACACGTACAAACAAATACCTAATGGACTTATGTCATACAAAATTTGATATACCTTTAGACGTGTTTCACCAACCAGAACTAATGATCTACTCGAATCCTAAAGTTTATTTGAGACGGTTAGGTCGGCTTCGTAAATACAGCGTGGGCAAATATTAACCTCTTGAGACCGCGGACCGGCACCCAATAGTGTGGACTCCGTGCGTGCAATGTTTCCTATTTGTAGAATTCCGACGGTATACAGAGGCTATAATCGTAATTAAAAACCAATGATTGTGTAGAAGGTACGAATCTGGAGGAATGACGGAGAAGTATTGTGTTTACAGTCAGCAGCGTATTTTTAAAGGATATTAGCAGAAATGTTGAGCTCCCCTTTTCTGCGGACGGCTACCCTAATAAATACCATTTTTCAATTTACCCGAATTCTTGATTACCTACCACAGCGAAAATATGGATAAGTCCACACTGCGTAAACCGTAGAATTCCAATATTTTATCAAGATAATGAGAAAATTTAAAGTTTTGTTGATTTAAAAATTGGCAATTTTTAAATCAATATTAGAATAACATTAGCCGTTCCGATAAATGTGTAAAACCTTGATCATTTCCAGTTTTGAGAAAAGCTTCAATACCTTCGAGACCTTTAATGACATCTAATTATATGATATTCAAATATCTGATACCTACTCAGCAGGACACTTCATAAAACGTTAAAATTCCTATAAAATGGTAAAAGTCCATAAAGTTTATCGACGTAATTGGGAGCATTCGGTCGACGTACGGGCCCGCGTTAATAGCGATGTCACCGAGTGTTAACGATATTTTAAGGATTCTTTATGGTTTCCAATGATATACACACCAGGTTCTACGTAACATTTATATTTTTCCATCTTGTATAAAATTTGAAGCTGTTGAAAAGCTGTATTAAAAAATGACTTTAAAAAAACTCGATAGATTTTAATTAAGATTCAATAATAATTAGCAACAATAAAACATATATAAATTAAAATATTTTCCGTATCCCGTTGCCATACTACTAATATATTATACCTATCTATGATTATACATAGTATAGCCTATACTCCATAGGTATGGGAACATGGACGATTCATTGTCCAAAGTTCTAGCCGTCATCAATCTTGTGTTAAATCTAATCAGTGCCGCTTAGCAGCTTATTGAATCTTAACGGAATCACTCGTAATGATGTGTTTTTGCTGAGTCTCTGATATGGCTGTATTGTGGGATTATCGAAGATTAAACCACGCAAAAAGCTTAAATAGAAAATAAAAAGAGGCTGTCTGGGATTTTAACAAAGTCATCTATAGCCTATATTCATCAGTGCGTGGGAGTGATGTAACTATTTGTCCGTTAATTTTAGAATAATATTAAACATAATATATATAATTAGCAAAGGCACAGAACGTGAAATCATTGTTGAAAAATAATATTTATGAGTTTATAAGTAAATAAATTTTTAACATCATTGAAGATGCTGGAATTCAAATTTATTTCTTCTATACGTATTTAATTTCAATCAAATATTTATCCATTACCACTACCGTGTGAAGTTGTTCCGTGACTTGTGGTAGCGTTATTCTTAATGAGAAAGTACGAGAATTTAAATCCCATAGAATAATTAAAAAGTCAATAAATAGTTGATATTTGATTGACATCACTAATACTCGACAATCATAGAGAGCTCATAAAAATTGTTTGCCTTTACGCCTTTGGTTAATTATCTACAGATTTCATTTAAAACGAGATAACAGCTTTCAGGGATTGGTATTTGAAAGCCACTGAACGCTTCTATACTGATACCTACTTATTTATAAAAGAGTTTATTGCAAAACGAAGTGGTGTTTTATTAGTCAGTATATTTATTTATCTTGTAATTCCTACTTAATAAGTTTTTAACGCTTAAACGTAATGGAAAAGTTATTTAAGTTCATTAACATAGACATAGATAATATAAAATTCGTCTTAAATTTATTCTTGTATGCGAACATACACACGCATACATAATTGATATTATATAATAATAATATGGGAAGGGTATTCAATATTCATTGCCGAACAAATATGTATTGGTTCGGTTTATGAAGACAATATCAAAGTTCTACATGTCATAACATTAAATAATATGTTGAAAACCTTATTCAAATTTGAAAAAAAGCTGATAAATGTTACTGAAAAAGAGTATAGAGGAATATTTAAAGTTACCAAACGAAAATTATAATAACGCTGCTTCCAATAAGTACCTATTATTTAGCTCTACGTAGCGTAAAAAGTTCATCTCTCTACCTATAGCAGTATAGTTTTAATTATTTGTTTTTTATCATCCAATTTTAATTACGCAATTATCCTATTCTAGTTGTCCGGAAACCTTCCTATAATTCCCTTCCCCGCCCTTCTAAATAATCGAATTCGGACTATTTATTTTGTTATTCGAGCAAAGCATCAAAACAATCATCAATGTTACTCAATTCTGATTAATAAGAGCCACTAACGAGACAATAAACAACTTAATCGTGACAAAAGAATCGCAATGCCCACGTTTGGCGTGGCTGCCGAAAAGCAGCCAGAATCCGACCTTTTGTCTTTACATGCATCGTTTCCAAACACTTATCTATTCTTTATGATATCGTGTGAACGTTTTTATCGTGCCGTGTAAATGCATCACCTGTCAATCGCTGGTTCCCAGGCTAGTTCGCATACATACGTGACTGTGTCAGGCTGTTCTCAATAGCGTCGCAATTTTATCATCATAATATTAAGGAAAGTAATAAGATAATTTGGCATATAATTGTTTTTCATGGCGTCGTGCGTTGTAAATGGTTTGTGGGATCTAGAGTCTGTGGTACTATTCAAACCTGGATAAGAGAAATGTTTAACAGGATATTTTTGTTAAAATTTGAGTTAGTAATGAAAACAGTATATATTTAAAAGTTAGTTTAAAATTAAAATTTATTATACATATAATTACCTACGCCCTTTCCTCTATATACGATTTAATTCTTTCGGTTGAAGTCAATTAAAATGTCTTAACTTTATTTTTCCCCTTAAACCACATGTCTTAATGTTTGCTTAAACTAAGGCTTATACGTTTTGACGTGAAAAAGGAGAAACAATTATTATCTCTGACATAAAAAGATAAATAAATGACATTTTAATCATTAAAAAAGTAAACA
This sequence comes from Colias eurytheme, assembly GCA_907164685.1. Lineage (NCBI taxonomy): Eukaryota > Metazoa > Arthropoda > Insecta > Lepidoptera > Pieridae > Colias > Colias eurytheme. The sequence goes on along the minus strand of CAJQZN010008817.1, from coordinate 4,655 downwards.
TTTAATTGCAATTCACAACATGACTTGGTACCAAATTATACGAGTTATTTCTTATGTTATTAACTAATAATTTTTACTAACACTTCTTACAAAGATTTACCGTTTAATTTAAATAAAATGACACTCGAAAGTGTCGCCGAATCCATAAAGAGTTTAAGAGACAGTATGAAGGTGTCGCAGTAGCTGATAATTTATATCCCATGTTGTAAATACAGGAGACACCGGTAAAAATTGATATGCCTATAAAAATTGTAAAGTCAATAAAATAAAAACAGTTAATTTTCAGAAAGGTGTTAACTTTAATCTTTAATTAATCTCTATAATAAATATTAAATAATAAATATTTTTACAATATCAGCCATGATGATGATAATGTTGGACTCTAAATAGGTATTAAAATGTATTTTGCTATGTGTAAAAGACAAAACTTCTGTACGTAAGTGTAAATAATTTACACTTACACTTATCTACAATACAGTCACATGAAAAAAATATTTTAAATGTGAACCATATTATATTCATTTATGAAAATAAATTGTATTATAAAATTAGTTCTAGAGCTTTATTTACTGCCAGGTGCAAATTATAATGAAAATATATCACCATAGAACGGTACATTAAAAGTATTTCTCAGTTTAACGGTAACATAATGACACAAACTTTACAAATCATAAAATTGTTATGAATCATATACCTATTTGAAATGTTAAACAAATGTAATAAACTAAATACTGTAACATTAACATTAAATAAATGGCAAAGAGCTTTATTTAAGTAAGTCAATTCCTTGGTCAATTCCAATGCTCTACAGTCTACGGTCTACCTTATTCAATCGTTGGTTAAAATTTATCCGTCCAATAAAGTATGACACGAACATTTTAAAATGTCACCTTTATACTGTCAAATACGGACAAATATAATATATTTTTGAAATGGTAGTTTAATACGTTATTCGATGAATAAGTTTTAACCAAGGATTGAAAAATCAGACCTAAGTAAATTAACATTACAAATGTTAACATGTTAACCTCAATATGAACGAATACAGAAAATTACTACAGCTTTATTTGAGTTATTCTATATATAGATACAATTATACATTATATCAAAGAGGCGTGTTGGTTGGCACGTGCCATGTGCTTTAGTTAACAATGCTTGCACCTGTAATGTGTAGGCGGTACGCATTATGGAGCAGTCAATATTCGATATGTGAGATTTTTATCCGACATAACTATTCTTTTATTATTTCTATTATAGCTATCATATATTGCAATAAAAACGCGTTATAATTTAAAAGTAAGTATCTGAGATTTAAATGTATGAGATGTTAGTGTTGATATGACAATTTTTTATTGTTTCACGATCAATTCATACTTGAATAGCTTTCGAAATTAAACAAAGAGATATTTCATGAATTGAAAAAGTCATTTGAAAAATAAATTATAGTTAGAGACTAGAATCTATTCAGAACTAAACATTTGTATGTAATCTTTATAATCAGATTAATAATTACAGACTTCGCAGTTTCGTACCAACGACTCTATACGCTTGAGTTCCACAGATAATTTCAAATTTATAAGCTATCAATCGTTTGTATGATTGACACAAAAAATTAAGGTATTGTCGCGTCATGTTTGTAAATGGGAACAGACAGGTTTTTGCTTGCTATCATTTGGGCTATTATGCATGACCGCGGCTGTTTTGTCAAACACAGTGTACAATGACCATCGTTAAGAGCTGACCTGCTATTTTTTACACGTTCTACAAACGAGATATTTGGATTTGAACATGTCCCGAAACGAGTGTATAGACTGCGAATACTGAGAATTTTATGTACTAAATGTGAACATGACAATGACTAGTTTCACTCTCTTTATGTAGGTTTATGCAAAATTTTGTTGTCCTACAACATTATAATTAGCACTGTTGCGAATTGAACCGGTAACTGCTGGAAATCATCTCGTAAACAAAGACATTATGTAGAGCTAACAAAAGAAATCTCCACTTGTCCTTACTTAATATTAAAAATACGAAATTGTTTGTTTATTTTTATTTCGCGACATCATGGAACAATTTGGTATATGGTAATATGATTTTTAGGTTTCTATATAGGTCCATATATATAGCTTTTTACTGCGATACATTCATTGAGAATTTCCTTTGACCACTTGGAATAAGTCGCGGGAAACATGTAATGATGTTAATCTTTTTTTAAATCACATGTATCTATATATACTTTTGCGATAACTTTTATTATCATTAATGACAATAATATAATGTTACTGTTTATTCCAACAAACAGATATAATGTATCTAATTTCCAATCAAATTGTTCCATATTGCTCCCGGAAGTAAGATCACGAATTATGGAAATTGAAGCTCCATTTCACGAACCGGTCCTGTTTCTAAATCGATCGTTTTATTGATAAATTCGTTTCGCTTTTGAGTTTAGTTACGTGTCGTCATTAGTGATGTTCATGTAACGGGTGGACGCGCATGATTTCGTATTGCATCAGAAACTATCGCACATTTCAGACGTAATCTAACAGAATCTAAGTGATCAATACATTGATGCTTGTAAGTCATGGTTGTATCCACGGTTTCTGATATGTTATGTTACGAATTACGATGGCGTAGATGGTCGTCTGCTCTATGTATGTATCAATATATTCTAAATATTACTTGTATTAATAATATAGTATCTTTCAGTGCAGTGCAAATATAATATGAACCAATGGTTCAGATTCTGACTTCAAGCGATAAGCCCTAACTTCAATAAATTCATGGAACTTCAATCAAAACGTTGTAACTTTTGATTTGTCTCAACAGTCTGTATAAGAACTCAGTATTCGATATTTTTGTCGTTTATCATATAACTTTTAATCACAAATAACAGGCAATGTATAAGCAAATCAAATGTATACGGTATTGGATAACTCAGTAAGATGAAGGCTTTACCGTAGATTGAACACGCATTTTGATTTTATGCAGATTGCCTGTATTATGCTATTTCTGGAAAGTTTATCTTCTTCAATTGAATTACTTTATTCAATTTTAATGAAATGTATCCTACCATATATTGATTTTCCTGAAAATACACTATAATGTATTGTAAAGCTACTTCCCTACACACTTACTTATGTACTACACCTAGATTTAACTACATTTTTAATTTATATATTAACAAGTTTTTTATTGCATTATACGGCTTACGTATACGAGTATGAAATTACTGATACTTAGTTGTTTATACATATAAAGTTTATAGAATCCTAACAATCTCCGATAGAAATTGTTAAAAATTAAGTACCTAGGTATGTAATTTATTATTATCTCCTTTAGTTTCAAAGAATTAAATTCATCGTACGCAATAACTGCTAACAATCTGTCATAGAAAACAAGTAAGGAAATGCAGTTATAGATAAAACCATAAAGTGAGCTCATAAATCATCACAACTGGGGTCTGGGAGACTAGATAAAGTTGTCGCTTTGATTTAGATCCAATTTACTTGAGTATTGCACGATATAATAGATTTGCGAACGAAAATTATAGCTTTTCCCGTATAATTGCATTTAATCAAAGAGTTTTCATTTTACACCTAGACAAGATACATAATATCTATACAATGGAATAATTATTGACCTTGTTGTTTCAAATGAAGATTTAAAAAATGTTAATTTATTATCACCTAAAGCTGTCCTAAAGCTTTTCAGCCGCAACTTCGTTATCGTTGTGTAAAACTGAACAAATAATATACTTACCTAAATCATACAAAGCGCTGTTACAAATAGTATAAGTAATTTTGTAATTGTTCTTGTGTTTAAAATGTAGTACATGAAAAGTAGCAAAGCCTCGATAAATATTTTAATGATATAGGACTCCTGACCTCACCTCTCGTCTACAATCATCAAAATTTCTTCCAATTGTGTTCAACTTTAACATAACGGCAATTCATCCAATCATTAAAATGTATACAAGTATTCAATTACATCAATACGTACAATCATCGGAACTTGATATGTGAGCATTTCATACCAAAGAAATGTCATTACCGTGGAATATATCATTATGTTTGTATTGCTACCGCGTGCTCCGAGATCCACAATAATGAGACCTTAATAGCATATGACATAGTTGTGTCAGTCGTGTATCATTCAATTAAATGTAATCTAATGGAGGTGCGTTTTATCTAATAGTAGTGTAGTTATTTTGTAAACGATTTAATGTGTTTGAACTTTTGTATAAGTGTTTTATTACTCCACAGATTATGTGCATTCACTACAAGGCATCGTGAGCCTTACATTTAAGGAAAAATGTTAAATAATTATAAATTGAAAAACATATTGTGGCAGGAAACGTGTTTATTAAAGAATTCATCTTGAAATACGTATTGTTGACAACAAGTACGTAGTAGAAGCACAGAATAGTTAATAGTTACTGGTAGAAGATATAGGGTTGGTTTGCGTTATCGATACGCGCAGCAAATTATTATGCTCTGCTGACTTTTTTCTACTACCCACTTCCAAATATGGTACGTTTAATTTTATTTTTAATTTCTCGACGTTATAAATAATTACAAACCTTTATCAAGTATAATTACTGCCCCAAGTAATCGTCATTAAACGAGAGGGCCGTACCCAGTACCTTTCCATTT
>CAJQZN010008785.1:0-10856 GCA_907164685.1 Colias eurytheme | reverse complement strand
GAGGAAATCTATTGCATTTTGCACGTTTGGTCAACGTCGATTCTCTGACTTATTGATTGAAATTGAACAACTAACCTTGCATAGGTACCACAAAATAGTAATAAGACGGGTTGACACAGAAGTGCGCGAAGAACCTTGCCCTGTGTGAACCTGCCTATATAATGATATGTATAACATCCTTAATAGACGAAGGTATTGAAAAGGTTCAAAGTCCAATTACTCGATCTTGGAAGCAGCTGCTACCTATAAATTCGTCCACTCTTTGTACTATAAATAGCACAGGTAAATCAAAAAGCTATTTATATTTACGTGAATTATTTCTTAATTTCTCCATTGAAAGGCTCATTCAAAATGACTAATGGTGATAAAATGATTGATATCTTCAGGAAGGTCGTTTTTGTGAAGCGATTTCTGAAGGGAATTTCATTAAGATGTTCTCATTCAAGACGTCGACGAAATTTCAATTGGAAAAACATAATGAACTGTATGGGAAATCGAGTTAAATAAAACAAATTGAGCAGGGTCATTGATTTTTTAATAAACTGTAAATAAATGAACTATTATATTGGACATGCACTCTAAGCATTGTTTATTTAATAAATATTTTTTCAACATTCATGAAATGATATTAACTGCTTCCATGTACACAAAATATTACATGATTTATGTGTTTTTTTTTTGCAAAATAAATTAAATATGGAAATCTCTATTAGTACTTTAGATATCGATTTATTGTTATTATAATAGACAACATAATATAAAACCATAAAATATGTTTTCTGTAGAAAATAGTTCACAGTATATGTATATGTGGCACTACGGAGACTAACAATACAAAAATATGTTTATTAAATTATAATAATAAGTACGAATCCATTAGCCATCGTATTGTATTTCAATTGTTTTATTGATAAACTTCGTTGGTAAATGAAAACAAAGCCTTGCCTCATAAAATACAAAGCTTCACACGCAAAATAATAATGAGGGTAGCAATTAAACTAATGACCCAACTTATATGGCAGAAAAGCTAGATAATTAGTCTCTTATGGATGCCCTAAAGAGAGCTCTAGAGTCTAGGTAAAAGATGTTTTTTCTTAGATATGGAGACACATAACAATGACGAAACAATAGCGTGTGTTGATTTTAGTGTCGGCATTTTTGTCGTGTTTTTGCAAAAAAAACTCGTTTGTGTGAAGAAGATAGGTCACGGGTTTCGACTATGCGGGAAAGGTTTTATTTCGGTTTTTATTAATAAATAAATAAATATTCAGGACAATTTTCACACACGGCACGATCCGATCCCATACTAAGCTTTCGCTTGTGTTATGGAAACCAGATGGCTGACAAACATACATAATATATATAATTTTAAATATATACTTATATAGATATCTACACCCAGACACAGAGCAAACATCTACGTTCATCACACAAATATTTGCCCCGGGTGGGAATCGAACCCACGACCTTGAAGACTGACTTGGAAGGCAGGGCCACTACCAACCAAGCCAACCGGTCAGTCAAGCAATGCAAATGCAGCCCAAAATCTTAAATCGGTTAATCGCAATAACAATCCGCTTATTGCACTTTTCATAGTGAGTTCAATGTTAGATAAGAAATTAATATTCTTAAACATTTTCCTCGTCTATATAGTTATTGTTTTCTTTAAATTACTTATACAAGGTAACGTAAATAGAAAATGCAAATCTCTCTGCAATTTATATAGATTTTATTAGGTACAACCTATTAAACAGAACCATGGAAATAGAAATAGAACTAAATATATTACTTAAGTGGTTATAACAGGATTGATCTACAAAGCAGAAATCTGTCTGTCTGTCTGTCAAGCCTGGTTTGTACTATCATAGATAGACATACATTTCACATGCCAAGAATTATATAATTACATTTATCTGAACATATATTATGAAACCGATGATTTGTGAAACTATAAACAACTGAACGAAATTGGCTGAAAATATCTTTGCTGATAGTTTTTAAACTATAGACCGAAATACAAATAGACACAAAAAATAAGCTTTCCGCACACATCTTCGCCTGTGTTATCTAAAACTTACCTAATTATATACATACTTAAAACCTTCTCAATAACTACGCTATCCTTTGGTGAAAACAGTATGAAAATGAATCGCGGACAGTCTAGTTTCTCAACATATTATCTAGTAAGTAACTTGTAAAGTGCTACGAGAATAGTCACATACTGAAACTAGTTCAACAACAAAAAGAAGAAAAACTAAAAATATAGCCCGACTGAAAAGCTTTCCCGCGATTTACGCATAAATTTACATAGGCTTAAGATAAAATGACCCATGACTTATCGCGGTCTATTCTTCAAGGCTTTGCGGTAGATTATGGAGGATGTGAATTTATTTGATACCGTTATAGAGGTGAAACTTTAAACCTATCGTATTTGGTCGATATGATAAATAGGTTTACTATTTAATTTTCATATGCGGTGACTGTGGTCGTATAGTCTAGTTTGTCTATGTACTAATAAAATATATTTATATGTATTATGTTAATTGTAAAACTGACATGATTTAAAAGAGCAACTATGGAGTTTCTTGCCGGTTCCTCTCCGTAGATACTGCTTTCCGAAGCGGTGGTAAATGTTAAAAATATGTAATGACGTTTCAAAAGTGCTTCTAGAAAAAGTCTAATTGAATAAATAAATGTTTGAGTTTGAGTTTAACATTTAGAACAAAAGTAAAAAAAGCTGGAAACTATAAAAAATGCGCTAACTTTGCAAAAATGGGGCCAATCCAGTGTATTCGTACCTATGTGTTTCATGCTGATATCCTACTATATTTATGTGTCTGTTTAAATCACTAGACAGATTTACAGCGTTCCCTTAAAATCCTTGAATTGAATTGATTGATTGAATTTGAAACAACTATAGATTTAACCTTTAAATAGTTAATAAAAATCAAAATAAATTCAGAACAGATACCCACTTAGTTCATGTTTTATATAAGTACATAGTTTCCTACCAACCTACTTTTACACATATAGGTACATTAACCTGTATACATTATCGGCCATACTAATAAAAAGTTAAACAATGGATAAATTTCTACCATTTTCTACCATAGCTGTGTCCTGCTCTTGCTCACATGAAACGTCAATCATAAAAACAAGACAGGTTATTGCAATAACTAATCCATTGCAAAGCGAATGGGTAACATTTTATTAGTAAGACCGTTAATCTATACCTATTACCTATATACTTATATTATATACAGGAATACATTAGCGAAAATCATTACCCATATGTTTGACTACAAGCGTCCAGTTTACACAAACACCAAGTTATATTGGGGTTCAAAGGTTATAAGGGTATGTCAATAAACATGTGGAAATAAAATTTATGGGAGTGGGTACGGAATTTCCTGTAATGGTTTCTAATTTGGGGTTACAATGGTTACACGTGCAGAAGGTTTTCCTAAACAATTCCTACACAATTATATTATTATTAAGCTTTGCTAGTACCTAGGTATATTGAAGTAATTAAACAATGATGATGATGATACAATATGTTAACAATTCAATTGGATTTTAGTCGAAACACAAAATATCTGTAAATAATTTTACTTTCTTAGTTATAAACTCCTTTGGAATTTGAATTATAATTAATTGGCATTAGAATTCTTTTTGGAATGTCGCTGAAGTACCTTATCCGAAATATAAGCATTATGTTTTACGTGAATTTAACAAAAAAATATACAAGTAACTACAATAGAATAATCTACAAACTAAACACAATATGTATTTTATTATTTGATCTACAGAGATTTAAAAATGCACATAAAAATAATATAACCATTGAATTCTAAAATTACTCAATCCCAAAATATTTACCACTAGTAATCTTATTATAGGCCCCAATACCTTCATTTTATGTGATAGGGAATATCGTAAACACAAAAAGGTATGTAATATATCGAAATGGGTTCACCCCAAAGGCGTAATGTGGTAAACAAAAATGTTAATAACCGTTTAGTAAATGTGTGTTTCTTCGTAATGTTAGACTTTAACTGCTAAAAGATGTGTTCTATTATGAGCATGGTTGGTAATAGGTTTTTTTTTTAAGTGTCAGCTATAATCGATTTATAACGTGTTTAATTTGTTACTATAACCACAGAATAATAACTAGTAGAACCAGTAAAAAGTAAAAAGTAGCTTTCTGTGAATTTCCTAATAAAATTTTACGCTGTCAAAAATCGATCATGGATTGGGATTCGAACCCATATTTAAAATATTCACTAATTGCATTAAAACAATAATTAGAAAGCTAAATTTAAATTTTGCAGCTCATAAAATATAGGCTATGCTGTAAAGGGCTAGGATCAGATAGAAAATACAAAAAAATAATACAAAATACAAAAATCTTTATTTGTTATAAGTTTAATAGATAGAACTTACGAACTAAATCAATTTTGTTGCAGACAATGAGCACGTCCCTCACAATCCTCTGTCTACTGGCGCTAGTAGCAGCGAGCAATGGCATCCGCTGCTGGCAGTGCGGCCAGTACAGTGATGGGGTCGGGTCTATCACACCCTGTAACAACAGAAGTGCTACGAGATTGGCGGAATGCGCGCCGAATGCTAAGTTTTGTATTGTAAGTATATATTAGGTACTTTATGGCATCCGTTTCTGGCAGTGCGGCCATTACAGTGATGGGGTCGGGTCTATCACACCCTGTAATAATAGAAGTGCTACAAGGTTGGAGGAGTGCGCGCCGAATGCTAAGTTTTGTATTGTAAGTATATACTACATTACTTTATGACATCCGTTGCTAGCAGTGCGGCCCGTACAGTGATAGGTAGGGTCGGGTCTACCAAACCATGTATCTGAAAAAATAACATACTAGAGCTTAATATTAATTCGGAGGGGTGGCGATTAAGACATAGACAAATATAACATAACATAATATGTAGGAAAAAAGTAAATACCTGAATGTTATTATTTATCTTACAATGCATTGAATAATGTGTTATAGGTATGCTTGTTAGAAACCGCTATCTATGGTTTTATTTTTGAAAAGCTTTTTCCTACGGACGTTTTTAAATTTATGGTCGAAATAAATAACATGCTGAATTTTAAGGGAACACTGTCACAGTATAATAAACTAACATTTTAACAGAAAAATTATAGTTTTGTTGACGTAACAACAAAACTAAGTAGGTACGTAATACGTATGCCTACTTAGATAAAAAAGCTTATTCCAGGCAATAATCACCAGGAGACTGTAGTATTATTTAGTGTGACATGCAAGCTACACTAATTTACAACATAAATCACACCATAAAGCAGTAAATTACACTAACCAAACAAATCTTAGCGACGTCAGTTGCGACCATTTTGAGAAAGGTCGGACAAGATGGCGGATAAGAGAAAGCGCGGGAAATTGACGCGTAACATAACCTAAATCCTTAAATGTACTTTGATGGCTGTGTTTCCGATGGGAGACCATTGTTTGCATCATTTATTTGATTTACATGTTTGCCAGTAGGAGGTTAATTGTGATCTGGGTTATACGAAAATAAAAACGTCATTTATTGTGACGTGTTTTTGTGCTAGAGTAAAGTAACCTAACCTAATCTAACAACGATAGGCATACAGACTTTATTTAGATTTTGTTTATACTTAACTACCACAGATTACTAAATAGTTTAAAGTTTAAACGTATGCTGAAAATTAAATTCTAAACTGTATAGTTACAGGCTATACGTTTAAAATGTATAGGTTAAAGAAAAAACTCATAACCGGTCTAAGTAAACAACTTTTTTACTGGTGCTTTCAGTTTTGAAATCAAAATATATATTTTAATACATAGGTAGGTACCTAAAACATATTAATATTAAAAAAACTCGATTAAAAAAATAAGTCAACGAAGCAAAATAGATTACTCGGAAAGACCTTAATAAAAATATCTGTTTTTATCAAAGAGTTTTACAATAAATTTTCCGAGTAATTTAATAATTATTTAATCGAATCGTTTTCATCCATTAGCGAATAACAACTTCGTGATATGCCTAGTTAATATATATTTATGTATGCGTGACTACTGACTACAGCCTACAGGCTGAGTCAGTTATTATTTGCATGCAATCCTATCATAATTGGTGCAATGGATGCAATAGGGGAGTGCGTTCAATTTTAGAAAGTTTTTGCTTGCAATATCATATAAAAATTTGATATACATAATATTTTAGTTTTAAAATAACATAAAATGTTTGGATTGCTCAAATATAATATGACTCCTCACATGTCACTTAACATATATAATCAATAGAGTTTCAATAAAATATTAAGAGTAGGTAATTATTCAATATCATGAAATAATTATTCAATATCATGAAACATAAGCATTAAATAAATATACAATATATATACTATTTTCACTATCCAATTCTCATCTATAAAACATAAATAGATACAAATAATATCAAAATAAATACACAGACTATAACATAACAAACAAGCAGGAACTAGAAATTAATTCTTTACTATTTTACATTTGATTGAAATAACACGTTTCATCACAATTAAAGCTCACAAGAAAAAGCCCTTTGTCTCAAATATGAGTTGTTATAACTTATAACCACATAACGTATCGTGGAGAGATCTTAAAAAATAGCCGACAACGGTACCATGAAGTCTTAAGCATTATTATTTCCAGTGTGGAAAAAGGACAGCGCTATAGGTCATCTAGCGCCATCACTTTCCCACACTGGGAATGATACGGCTAAAAGACATGGTAACCTACATCAGTTTCTCGTTTCCACGCTGCTTTGTGCCTCCCATTGACCCGTTTTCCCATTTTTCATCAAGCAGTATTACATGTGAGATATTTAGCTTGGTGTTTAATTGTTTTTTGAAAATTGGGTAAGCATCATATTGTGACAGAGTAATAGTTTTAAAAACAATCGCTAGTCAAAAAATAAAAAGTAGACCAAAAAAGAACAAAATTGGTCCGTTTACAGTGAGTAATCCTGCTTTGTTTAATTCAGGATCTATCGAGAAAAATAAAACTCACATTTCGTAAAAGCTCATATTTTATTTCTCGACGTTCATTTACTACGGTCAGCCTACGAAAATTATAATTACAGAAATTCTCATCAGGTAGTAAAAATTTTTTTCTAACTGTGTTGAATAGTGTTGAAAAATAATAATGTTACGTACCTATACCTTGAATATGTGTATGTCGTGAGGAGAAAGAAATACACAAGATATTATAGTCAGGCATTATATTTTTATGTATGTAGGGTATTCTAAAATGTAGATATATTTTTCAACGAAGATACACCGTACTATGTACATTGTACAATGTACTAACATTTACAAACGTAATATTTCATAGACGGCGATTATCATATAACTACCAAACGGTTAAAATAAGTAGAAGTAATTTGTGTAAAGGCCTCCTTTAATATTTAATAATAAACATGAATTCAAATGCAATTGAAATCCCTTGCGTTTTAAATTGAAGGTGTGAAGATATATTTAACTGAAAAATTATAAAAGAAATAATGAATTTTCATAAAATATAAAACTACCCGCAAAAGCTTCATTATAATGTAACTTGTAGGAAAGTGGGACATTTGAATCTTTACAACTTGAGATGAAATCCGATTTGAAAGCCATTGAGGTTTTTCATGAACTAGAAAATGTTTTATCACACTCGCTTGTAATAACCAAGTTTCTCGGTTCTTTAACATTTTATACTAAATCAAGTTTTATGATCGTATTGAAGGGTTCTTACTAAATACTTTTCATCGTAAACTTAGACTCTTTAACTGATGTTACAAACTTTTCTTCATGATTCTATAAGATGGTTAGATAGTGTCAATTTTTACTAGATAGTATTCACTGCAGTGATGTGGATGTTAGACGTCTATTATAATACCAGCTGTGCCCCGCGGTTTTACACGTCTTGCACGGTGCACCAAAGATATAGGTATGGCCTATAGTCTTCCCTATCTAACACTGAAAGATTTTTCTAAATCGGACCATCATTTTGATTTTTTCAATACTTTGGATTGAAGCAGTGGTGTGTAATACCTATATGCATAATATGAATTCAATATTCCTGTAATTCGTATTAAAATACAAAGAAATATGTTCGTAACATTATGAATATGAGAGGTGCGGAGTGTATTGTGTTTGTTTAGATCTATGATAGTTCACATTTTATTTGATATCTTTATATGGGGTTACAATCACTGGGGAACCATACCTCCTCATGGAGAAGAGATATTCGAAGAAATATGCGACGACGACTTGAAGTAGAGTGTAGACCGTAATAAATCTTGTTAGAATAAAACAAAATAGAATAATATTATAATATCATAGTAAATAAGATAAATAAATTGCGGCTGTAACTTTATATGAGTTAAGGTGCCGCTCAAGAACAATGGTACATAAGTATTACCCGAAAATTATGTTGACAAAATCATATTAAAATTTTATCCAAAATATATAATAATACTATATATCATGTGCTACACATGAATTCATATTATTATTTATTATGTACTAGCGGTCCGCCCCGGCTTCGCCCGTGGTACATATTTACGTTTTCTCTACATAAGAACCATCCTCGTACTTCAAGGAATATAATAAAAAAAAACAATTATCGAAATCAGCCGTTCACACGTGATGCCGTAACAAGGCGAAAAGGGTTTCATTTTTATATGTTATACTAGCTTTCCGCCCGCGGCTTCGCCCGCATTTTCAGAGAAAAACTCGTTCCCGTAGGATTTTCGGGATAAAACCTATCCTATGTCCTTTCTCGGGTATCAAAATATATCTATATGAGCGACCTACATATTCAATCTTAACATTTGGTTACTAACTCGTGGTCAAAGTTAGCCCTCAGAGGCCTTTAAATTAATGTATTCAGCCTTCAGCCTAACGTTTAGTAATTGCTATACTATGCTATACTATGCCATACTATATTATTCTATACTATACTATTCGATTTACCAAACATTTTAACAGTTATCAGCTCACATAAAGTATCAATAATTAGAATATGTTGTTCTAAACTTTAAATGTTGTTTGAAAAATATTTAGTTTTCTTATGTGGGATCCTAGTGTGGGGTTCAATGCAACATATGTAACAATATTATGTAAAAATTTTTTGAAACAAATAAAGAAATTTTTATTTTATTTTTTTTTTTATGTATTCCAATTATAATATAGCAAGTTCATAACTTTCTGTTTATAGTTTTGCTCACGTAATTAAATGAAAATGTTCCGTGTTCTCTTATCATCTATTTCACACCATGTATGTAAGGAGTCGCGACGAAACTAACCTAATAATACTATATCCATAGAAATCTAAATAACAAGACACAATTATATCCTTATTTTAGTATACATCTAAGTCTTTATTTCGTCATTACATCTAACATAATATATACAGTCTATATAACATTTGAAGTAGGTACATACGTACAGTACAGTAGTATTTACCAAGATATAAATAAATAACTTTAGTTTTTGAATTCCATACCTAATATTATAATAATTCTAATAATAAAATTTTTCATTGCTTCTACCTTACCTTAAGTAATTATTTAACAAAGCTGCATTAAGAAATCATTGAAATAAAATACATTGTCACACGATCGATACCGCAGTGCGGGTAATAAATTGCAAGAAATGCTATCGAATTCCGATCGACCTTGTTATTAACTTTAATGAGGTATAAAGTGCCTAGTTTGTAATTTTATCGCGGATATTTTGGCATAAAATCATATTTGATTTTATCTAGATTCACATAAAACTAAACTTATAATTTACTCTACGTCAAAAAAGAACACAATTTTATTGTTTTTGAATTTAATATATCTTCTTTTAAATAAAAATGAATCGCAAAATGTGTTGGTAAGCACATAACTCGAGAAAGGCTGAACCGATTTCGATAATTCTTTTTTTATTATATTCCTTGAAGTACGAGGATGGTTCTTATGTAGAGAAAACGTAAATATTATGTACCACGGGCGAAGCCGGGGCGGACCGCTAGTTTTTAAATAAAAATCATTTATTGAACCAGAATACAATACACAAAAAAGCGGACCCCAGACTCCTTATATAGGTTTCGCTGTGTTTCAAATTAATAAATATGTCTTAAATTTTGGGCTAGCCTGAATCAAACAGCATATTGTATTATACGGACTCTCCGATAATATAATCGAATCAAAACATTTAAAATTTCCATTATAACCATGCCCTAATTTCTATTCAATATAAAAATAATTTCTATTCTATTATTCAATAATTCAAGCAAGATGAATGTGAATGAAATGAATGAAATATTTCTCTCTTTATTGTACATATGTTATAGTCAAAGTCCGATACACAGTCTCTTCGCGGAAGGACTGGTTTATCCTAGGTTTGGCCAAAGCCATCAGGCAATCCCCGAAATACATTTCAATTTCGCCCTTTGCCTGAAGTACTTTTAGTCAAACCCAGGAGCTCCTAACTTTTCAGTCAAACGTCGAAAGTAAATTATTCTGTTTCGGTTTTGGCCTAGTCAATCCTAGAAGCGACTGCAATTCTCGGTCAAACGTTGATCTGAACATGTTTAAACAGGTTCATAATTAACATTAAAGTTAATGCCTCACCGTGTCAGAAAAATGATTAATTTTTCATTTTAATTACTTAAGAAATTATTTAAACAATAAACATCAAAATTTTAAAAATGTTATTTTTTTTATACTTAATCTTATACAAACTAACCTCCGTATATTCCAAAGCATTTATTTATTTATTTTATGCTTTATTGCACATCGTACAAAAGGCGGGCCTAATGCCACACGGCATT
>CAJQZN010008784.1:0-18131 GCA_907164685.1 Colias eurytheme | reverse complement strand
CGATAACAAACAATCAATGAATAGGCAATGAGGCACTAGGGAGTGTAGGTACATTTAAAATGTTATAACTCCATGAAACGTGACCAATCACCTCCCATGATTTTCGATCAACACTTTAATAATCTACAAACTCATCCAATTTGTATGGCATAGTTGCGTCAAACAAGGCGCGAGCTTCATTACTTGAGGGCAAACATCTTAACCTCCATTAGACCTCATTGCCTGAACGAAGTATCTCCCACGGTTTCCTTCTCCGCGCAATTTAGGCACTGTTATGAGTGAAACATTTGGAGCGAATTCATGAGGGTGTTATTTCCTATTGTCCGTCCTATTTTCTCTTAAATGACCACCCACGAGTTATGTTTTGTTCTACATATGAATCTACGCATCTAAATAGCGTGATACGCGTTCAATTGAGAGGCACTGTTATGGCAGCTCCTAATAGAGACAATAGAACAAATGTACAATTTGATACAATGTAAATTGACCAAAACGAATGACCAGTATGAAATAGCTCAAATTCTTTACTGCCACTGAACTTAGATGAAAAAAAACGTAACCTCGAACTTTTACACAACATTCTAATGGGTAGATATTCTAAGCACATTTTTTAAACCATAGCCTTTACAAAAAGTAGTACAATTTCATGTTCATTACAACAAAACGTTGATCAAGTTACAATTACGAACCAATTTATATTATGATGATGCATGTATCAGTAATAAGCCTCAATTCATCATACAGACACACAAAAAGAGCAAGAGTCGTGGAGCGTGTTGTATTGGTGAGGAATGTGGTCGCGTCAGTATAATAAGCATAGGCCAGGGTTTTAGATCTGTCATTGTTGGCCTGCCGTTTAGAACAGTTGGTCGTGACGAGGTTCCTTTATGATCTTGTCCTTTGAACCGTGGTCTGGTCGTAGGATTCAAAATTTTAGAATGCCATAATTTATTACGATACATTGTTTGAAAACAAAATATACTATTTTAGATAGTAGGCTATCCTAGTTTCGATCTGAATTCAAGTCTGTCTTATTTCTCAAATTACGTGTGTAAAAGCGAGAGAAAATATGTACATGTAAAATTTAAGTTCAAAGGGACTGCGAGGTCGTATTATTCGAGAGTTATATGCCCGTTGGCAGAACTTGTCCGAAGGTATACTTTCTCAATAGTTAGGTAAATTGCTTCACTTTAGCACTATGTTAGCAAAGTGACACCAAATTGCGTCACCCATAAAACAAACAGCACTGCACCCTTGTTGCCAGGCGGGTGTGGCTGAACGTGACGGATTTATACAACCTGCACTCAAACAGAATTACCGTGACATAGATTGATAGGGAATCATGAGAATGTAGCTTAAATTGAGCTTAAGAAAAACTGATACACACGTACACTCTACAGGCGAGAATCAACTGGTTTATAATAGCCCTAGACTTAACAAATTAGAGCCTTGCGTGATAAACACAACAGGAAAAGTAAATAATGGTTATAAATCCTAATCATAGTGCAATTTGATACGAACCCTAAGAACGTTACCCTACACCGCGAGCTAACCACAATAAGAAAGTAGAAAGGTGCAAAACAAGATCACGAGCGCTGTGTATTGTATTCAAATACTTATTCAAGAAGGAAAAATTAGCTGGATGTTATATATAAACACTACGTTTAAGGAATAAATACTCTCAATTTTTCTTAACATTTAGTTCTAATCTGAAGAATATTACCTATACAATATATTTGCAACATAGCTAAATATGTGGCACCTCTTCAACACGAACTAAGTTGTGATAACAACTATTCATTGTATTTAATCAGGCCACATCAGGCTGTCTGTCTGTCGTTACCCAATGTTCCATACAAAATTCGATTAGTCGAGTTTTTATGTATTTTCATATTTACAATTTAAGTGAAACAGTCTTATACCGATAGAAGAGAAAGCGCAACTTCGAAGACCGTAATAAACGTTACGTTAGTTTACAATATTATTAGTAAACGATACTATGCGATTAAAATTTGAGAAGCAATTTAGAAGACTGCTGAAAAGATACATCAGTGCCTCTGTAGTCTGTACTGACTACTGACATAAGATGATGTTTAAATCTTGTTTTATAATGACCATAGTTTATACATGCGATTGAGTGACATAAGTAGTAGGCAGTACCTATGTCATTATTGAAACTGGTTCTGTTCAATGGATTACACTGCGTGATTACATTTTAACGAGTATATCATGTTTACGAGATACACAATAAAATAGCTGATTTGTATGTTTGCAGAGGTATTATTGGGGCACGGTGAGACTTCGCGATTATTGCAAAAAAGTTAATAATGAATTTAAACACTCGAACAGCGTGGAAACGAACATCATGTATAAGATCATGTATGAAATACTGTACATTTTTATTAGGATCTTTAACAAATATCGTATACACGTGAACAGTAAATAATCTAAGACAACTAATGGCATTATTTAAAACTGTGTTACTCAAATGTTGACATAACAATGCCTGCCAATTGAAGCAAACCGTGAGAAATTTTCGTGGATACTAGTAATTAACTCTCTTATTTGAGACAAGTGGATTATCTATAAGCTCCGTTTTTGTAACGGAGTTTAATCTTGAGTTCATAAGTCCATAAAAAATATCAATATCCTCTTTATGTTTTGTGATTAAACTGTAATCACAAGTTTAAATACAATTTGAACAATGATTAACGTTAAAACGTTTCATAAATAACCTTGGAAGTGCGGGGCATACAGGTTTACGAAACAACAAATTAATTATTAATTAGATAGTTTTATTTGGAGAAGTTTATATCAGATACAATTAAAATTTGTACTGCATTTTAATAATAGATAATTTTAATAGATCTAGAAGGTAGAATTTTCTTTGTAATACCTAACTTCACAAGGAAATAAAACGGATCAGATTGCCGAAAAATAAGATATGTAATAGTAATTAACTAATGCTAGGTTTGTTTTTTCAACTCTAGGTGTAACTAAATTCTACAAACGTGATGATTCACAATCACACCATTTCTCGGTACTTGTGTGACAATATAAACGATAAGATATATTTTTCCTTGAAGCCCGTTAAGTGCAGGTCGGATAAACACAGGCCGAGACAGCCGATATGACTATTCTTTTAATACATTTCTTCGTATATTTACGTACCTAATTGTCGTAATCTGCTGTCGGTTTCCTACAAAACTAGAAGATATGCCCTTAATTAAAATAATGAATGAAAGCAGAAACGACAGCGACTTAAAATTTGTAGTAAAAATAAAAAGGAGTGCAATAGAGTTATCAAACACGTACAAAGGTTGCCACAAAATTTTAGTTCTGTGAATACTAATACTTTTGATATAGTCAAATGTTTGCTTTTTTATTAAAGTACTAGCAATGCCCTGCGGTTTCACCCGCATAGATAGCGATATCGTTACAGTGAAAAGTATACTATAGGTCGGACTATAGGTTTAATTTTTAATCACATGAAAATCACCTTTACCCCGTCCCGCACTACGGCCTTTTTTTTGTTTTAGTGGGGAAATCTTTCATAGATACCCACGGCCTCCGGGGGAGGTGCCGTGGGTTATGTGATATGTCGGATTCCTACCGACCAAAACCCCACTGTGTTCCGTCAAGACGCATATTGGTAGAATTCCTCCGTGACCCCCGCACTACGGCCTGCTCGAACAGTATACCTACTATTTTCTATAGATTGACACTTTTAAAAATTCGTTATATCTTTTGAATGGAATATCCAATTCTTTTCATTTAAAAAGTATTTTGCTGGTATTGAAACAGTCTATAATAAAACATCATTTAATGGGATAAGGATTAATATATGTGTATGGATAACATGGTTTGATTACTGTCGGCACTTCTATTTACTTTGAAAACGTAAAAAAAGTTGTTGTAGTAACATAACTACTGAAGATGGACATATGGTATCGCGGACTTTCTTGTAGATATTGATCCATTCTATAATACCGTAGAACATTTTTTTGTTCTATCTTCAATAGATTCCGCAGCGCACGCGATGACAGAAGTTTTATTGAGGATTTTTTTACACCTTGGGTTACATTATTGCATTTTTGGTAAGGATCTCTAATTTTTTTGAAAATGCAATATAGCCTATGTTGCTCAGTAAAGATGCAGCTTTCTAATGGTGAAAGAATTTTTGAAATCGGTCCAGTAGTTTTTGCGTGAAAACCATACATACATACATACATACATACTTACAAACTTTTCCTCTTTATAATATTAGTATAGATTAGAAGGTACGATAAATACATTTTCATTCAAGTTTTCCAATAAGGAGAGTAACAGTCTCATAGCCATTAAATAGGTTCGCAAGATAAAACCAGAATAGTCAAACTCATCTCGAACTTAACAATGAATACAGGCAAAGTTTAGCTACACTGAGTTCTGAGGGACATGTAGTTGTTATCAGTCAGATATATGGGATTCGAAGGGCGGGAAACTTTCTTATGATAAGATTTATCTTACTTTTTATGTATTGTGATAATTTGCAATTTCTTGGAAGTTGGAACCCAATTCGAAGTTACTGAGACATTACATTCTATTCGCCGTGTAGCCAATATAATAGCTATAATTTAATGATTATTTTCATACACTAGGTAAGAAAACTTGCATCAAATCACAAAAAGGTTAGATTTACCAGGGACGGTAGATACAAGGGCCTCAAATTTGAAAAATTACCAGCTTTATTTATTCATCTGTTTAAACAAAAACACCATTTGGATCTCAATTTAAATAGTGTAAGTAGGTACGGGTATTTACACACATACACATACAACATACTACAAGCACAGTTCTTTAACATTATTTAAGTACATTACGAACATAATACTCTTATTGCTTATCAATGTTTTATTATATCGATCTATAGATATTAATTACGGCACGGGCGAGGTTAGGTGCGCCGGTTTACGACTATATACTTATAGATAACTTGGATAACAGGTCTAATTATTTGAAGAAAACAAGCATAGACTAAACATTATGTTGTAGCACTAGCTGCGGGACCTGGCTCCGCTCGGGATGAACCGCGATAAGAAAGAAATAATGTCGGTTTCTATAGTTAACATTTCTCTTTTAGAGTTTTTAAAGATAGTTTTTAGTTTTTTTCAAAATTTTATTTTTAAAGAAACAGCAAATAAGGTTGTAAGTTTGTAACCTTATTTAGCTAGACTAAATTTATTGTAATGTAAATGAAAGGTATAATGAATGAAAATAATTTGCTTTTACCGGTTACGATGCTTGAATATAAATACATATTATGCTGTAGGTACCTATCCATTTATATTTTACCGCGTTTTAACCCATTGAGCCCCGAACGGCCCGATCGGTCCACGACACAATAGATTTTCTATTGTGTCTGTGATCCCGGGGCCTGAGTTATTAAAGGCACTAAACTTTCCTGGTTTGTTTGCCATAATCGCTGATAAAGTATTAACATTAAAAGTTTTGCCAATTTAAAATTTAGAGCTAGTTAGTTACATTGTTTTTTTTCACATAAATTATTATTAACAATTAAAACAACACAGTATTAATTACTATTTAACAAAATGTAAATTGACGCAACAATATTTCATTCTCTACCCAAAAAGAAGAAGAAAGAATGAAATTACTGTCATATCTACAAAAATGGCGGGGTTAAAAATGTTCGTTCAACCACAGATAGCACAAAAAGGTATCGATTATGTATCGTTATCATTGCTTATCGGATGGCGTCCGATAACCGGCGTCCTAAATGTTTGCACTCGGCTCTACGGTTAATCAGAGACAATATTTGTTGTTGCTATAAAATATTTCGTGTAAAGTCGTGTTATTCATGTTCCAAGTTTGTCAATCAATCATTTGAAACTCGGTTAAAAAAAACAAATTATTGTTTAGCTATTACATATTTTTGAGAACCTATTTTTTTTTAAATAAATAGATGTTTCTAGTTTAATATATTGTAATAATAACTAAAAAATCTTTAGTATCCTAGTTATTATTCTGGATTCATTTTATTTAAAAAAAATGCTAACATCCAGCTCCCAGCATAACTACAAAAAAAAAGTCTTTAAAAATGTTCCTTTTAAAGAATATATTTTATAAAATTACTACGGTAGTGGTGAGAAAGGCTAATAATTTTCTTATATTAAGACCGCTATAAAATAAATTTTAATATTAAAAATCGATTGTTGATATGAGCTGATTCGCTCTAATAAATAATAGACAAATTGATACAATTACAGCCTTGATACCAATCTAATGTGATGAGTCTCAAGGTCAGCATGATTTCACAGTTTTAAACGGACAATTGCGATGGAGTCATACTTTTGATTTAATAATAGTCCATTAAATAATTGGGCAATATGAAAAGAAGAATAGTCATGCATATAATATATGTCACTTGACAAATATTTATTATAGTCAAATATAAAAATGAATCGCAAAATGTGTTGGTAAGCGCATAACTCGAGGACGGCTGAACCGATTTCGATAATTCTTTTTTTATTATATTCCTTGAAGTACGAGGATGGTTATTATGTACTTAGAGAAAACGTAAATATGTACCACGGGCGAAGCCGGGGCGGACCGCTAGTAGTCAAATAATATTAGGAGCAAGTTTTACAGTGCGTGACAACATAACAATTAAATTTAAGCAGGTAAATTTAATATTTAAAATAAGTAATTTGCAGTAATGGTGTCCTGATGATGAACTGTAGGTTACACTGCAATTTTCACATTATTATCGAAACACGGAATAAACTTAAAATCATAAAATTTCAGCCGAACCTTGGAAGACCTAAACATATATTTAAACTCTATAAAACAGTAATCAGTCATAAAATCCACACTAGATAAAACATTGCACAAGCCCTACGTCTGGCCATGGCCTGATTTGCCGACAAAAAATACAACTTATCTTGATTCAAACACCATAACGTCTCTGATAAGAGTTAAATATAAATTGTAATAAGGTTAATTTATATGACTGATTTACTGTAGGTACTTATTTTGCAACTAAGTTCTTAAATTTTATACAAGCAATAAATCACCTTGTTAATACTTGTACTGGTAGATTTAGGAAACATTATTGTGGTCTGTGGAAAGTAAATCATAAAAATAGTACTCTTATCTGTTGTCAGATTTACCGAATATGCATTAAAATAATTGTTCAAGCCGTTTCAAGAGCTTAGTTATAAATACTCGGACATGAGCATATTATAAATATAGACTTTATAATGATTGAAGGCTTGTGCTGTGCCTTTTATATTTTTGTGGATAAAAGCCTACTGTTAATCTGAGTTGTGTTGTGTTGTTAAAGCAAATGTTAGTTTTCTTTGATAATGTAACAAAGGAAAAGTTGTTGGATATTTTTAGAGATTGTAGCAATAAATGAATTTAAAATTACTACAAATGATAATGGTAAAGATTAATTATAGTGAGTCTATGATATAAGTTCAAAAAAATATTTAAGTATATAACTTGGTTTATTGTATTAATTTCAACTAAAATAATATTGATAATTTTTACCGAGTTATAATAAATCTATAAGATTCCATTTTTAATTTTGTCCTATTTTTAAGCACTTTACATTATTGTATGTACAAGTCAATGAAAAAATCCAATAAGTTCTTGTGTTTTTTCGTAAAAACTAGTAAGTAGTATACAATAGAATGCTCTTATATTTTGTATATTATTTTACTTGTGAACATGTACCTAATAATGGGTACATAAATATGATGAAGACTCAGTATGCACTTAAGATATAAAATAATAAAATGTGTCACTGAAGCCTTACACAAATATAAACAATTATCGTTCATCATCTCTATTTGTAAATAGTAAGTACTCACCTTGCGGAAAGCGAACAGTTCATTTTGAAGCTTCTGTCTTTCAGCAGAGGGCTGCTGCCCCTTGCCGCGTATAAACTTTAGCATCCTGCCAGCCTGCAACAAGACAATCACTTAGCGCACTTC
This sequence comes from Colias eurytheme, assembly GCA_907164685.1. Classification (NCBI taxonomy): domain Eukaryota; kingdom Metazoa; phylum Arthropoda; class Insecta; order Lepidoptera; family Pieridae; genus Colias; species Colias eurytheme. The sequence continues at coordinate 10,134 of CAJQZN010008784.1, read as the reverse complement.
ACAAACACTGCTAAACATACATACAAACACGACCCTACCATTTTTCATACTAAGCTCACGACCACAAACACGAGTAAACCGACCGGCAGCAAAAAGCCGACTGAGTTCAGTACGCTCAAATAGCAATGACTTCGCGTTGCCACCGCCTAGCCCCGCAACCAGATAAAAATTCTTTAAATCACCAGATAACCGACACAAAGATAACATTATGAAGAAATGTAATAACATCATTTGTAAAGTAATTTAAATAATTCTACTAAAATCACTATCCCGATTCCAGATCTTGGCCAACGCCTGTCAAACAGGTTACACGTCTAGTACACGGATTTTTGTTAAAATGATAACAGAACTACGTTTGTTATTAGCAGGATATCATACTTTACATACCTAATTGCGACTGTTTGCTGAGTTTTAGTTATAAAATCCAATTTTAAGGAAATGTCAGACAACTCACAACGGCGTTAGAAATACATACAAACACCACAAAGCAACGCACGCACGCATAAGTTGCACACCCACACTATAACAAAATGTGACGTGACTGGTTTCACGGATTGCCAGTTTATAACATTATTTCTCCCACTTGAAAATATGATGCATTGCCCCGATAACAATTAAACTTGAAAATTGTTAAACATATTAAAATCTAATCAAAATAGACGAATTTTAAAATAAAGACAAGGTAAAATATCATGCGAGTTTAGTTCAACAATTAACTTTCTCTTTTGGTTATATATGATGTCAAAATAAGGGTATTTCTATAAAATGGCAACTCTAATTCTCGTTCAGTAATTTCACAAAATTGTTCAGAAATCACAGCAGAAATTTAAAAAGTGAATAAATTTATATTTTATGAAAAATAATAACTTAGTTAGTTTTAAAAGATTTGTAATTTTGTTTCATATTCTATTAGTATTTTATAACGGTAACCAAGTGCGAGACACAGAATACATAAAATGAAAGAGTAGGTTTCCCGCCGGTAGCGCTGCACACGGTAGCTATGGGAACTAATTGGACATATTTTATTGCAGTTGGAATAATTTTTTGGATTTCAAAACGTGTTGAGCTTGGTGTTGAGATCTCACTTGGATCTCACCATAGGTTCTCACATCATCACATGGTTCTCACGTATTGACTATTCTTTTGTTTTCGTAATTTATTAGTTATTTGTAGGCAAGATGATTTTTTCGTCCCTGTTGTGAGCTGTTGTAAGTAATCCTTAATTCATTATAGGCCCTGCGCAGACGGCACACTTTTTGTGCGATCGAGTCTGCGGCGCACAAAAAGTCTGCATGGCGTGCAAAAAGTCGGTCGCGGATTTTTCACAGACTCAACGCACACGACGCACATCTTCGATCATTTTGTCGGCAGAGCTGTAGGGACGTAGACGCTATGGAAATCGTGTAAAGTGTGCGCCGTCTGCGTTAGCGCGCGTTGAAGCAAACGTTCAATTCTTTTCACACACTTTTGTGCGGAGCGGCGCGGTGCGGTCTGCCCGAATTACACGGATTTTTTGTGCGCCGGACTTTTTGCGCGTCGTGTGCGTTACTGCATATAATTTCATAGGTTCTATTTTCACAGACTAAAAAGTGCGTCACGGATAGTCTGTCGTCTGCGCATGGCCTAGTTACAAATGCGAAAGTAACTTTTTCACGCCTAAACCAATGAACCGATTTGGAGGAGATTTGGTACAGATATAATTTGAAATCTTAATTTTTTTTAATAGTTTGTAAAGAAGTAAAATAATCTGACTGTTTTTTTGTCTGTTAAATATTATAAAACCCAAAAACCACTCGACTGATTTTGAAATTACCGTTAGAATTCCCTCTTTACTGTAGCTTGCTAATTTTGTATCCCGTATCAACCTGAACGAAGCCGGAACAAGTGGCTAGTATGACTAGAAGTACGACTACTTAAGTTAGAAGAACTTTTGGATTCAAATATCATGGTCCGATAATAGCGAAGAACGCAAAGAATCTTATCTATGTCATCTCATGAACATTTAATTAAATTTCGTCAAGATTTTGGCATAACCGTAGAAAGGCAATGACCCTACTCAAAGAATGTATCTTAAAACAGAGTGAATAAACAATGAGCGGAAATAAAAAGGATTATTTTTACATATTTATGGGATCCTTGTAAAGGATTGTTCGCTAACCGCACCCGGATTACTTAACCTACAAATGGGATGTCGTTCGTATCCTTTTGTGATGAATGATTTTCCTTGCAATGGGAAATTTGAGTGGCGTATTTTGTTCCCCAAAAATTTATGAAGTAAAATATCTTAATGAAATGTATTATTTTGCCGACCAACGTTACTACCTATACATAGAAATTGAAATCTGATAGGAGTTAACACAAATAATATTTGGTCTAAGTTGAACACCCACCTAATTCTCCAATGATATCTAAAGTTTTTTCCAAAATTCAAAATATTGTGCCCAAGAAGTATATGGTAGAAGTATATGGAAAACATAAACTTATACAGACTGACATAGTGCGTAGTTAGATGTTTTTAATATTCGTAGTTCCTACATTTCATACTGATCTATCAGATAAATTTCAGTTATCAACTACTGTTATATATAGGCATATTAGTTGTAACGGCACCCGGGTAATTTGTTATACATAACCCATAAGTAGATAGGCAACATTGTTAGCGGTATGTGTCGAGCGAGGCATAACCGCGAAACTACATTATCCTGTTAGGAATCGAGAGAAGACGGTGGAGCGTTTGTGGGTATATTGTGTTCTGCGAGCCGACTTATAGCACCCGTGACGTCTACGACACGATTATTGTTATTAACATATTAATTTTTAGAAGCTTCGATATTGAGATAAATGCCTCGAATAATTTTAATAAAGAAAGATTTATATGTTCTTGTAGTTACAAAAATATAAATATGCATTAAAATCTTAAATAATCGCAGCTTGGAAGAGAGGATATAGCTGATAGTCAGACGGAAAACTCAACTTCCGTAAGAAAGGTTTTATAAAGAATTTACTCTTAAAATAAATTGCTTTCAATTTATTAAAAAAGAGATATAAATAACAAGTTGATTACTTAAATTTTTCTTCAGGAATACTTATTTTACACTAGCTGTGCCTTGCTCCGCTCCTATTGCTTATGCAGATAGAAGATACCTACAACTAACTAAATGAGGTATCTATTGCAGAAATATTTTTTTTTAAATTGGATCAGCTGTTGTTCCCTAGATAGCGCGTACCTACAAACAAGTAAACAAAATTCAGTTTTATCATGAACCAAATTTTAACACCAATGTTGTTACTATTAGAGGTATCGTATAAACGTTCTAACGAGGAGGTCCTAGCTCATTAGCAAAGAAAGTAAGTATAAGTTTAGGAGGATACATAGTATTATTGTTCACATAGAAACATGTTTATTGAATCTGCATCACAAAAAATCTGACTACATCAAGATCCCATTTCCAGTTACTATTTACATAATATCAAGAGAAATATTTCAGGAAAAACTCAGTCGTTTCTCGCAAACGTTAGATATAAAGGGGCGCTTCACGGGCGGCGACGTTACCATGGCTACATCGATTGCTGTCGAGCGCATCTTGCATCTGCACAACACCAACCTAATAAACGGTGTTCTGAGAAGTAACTTTACCACTCGCAGACAGCTTTATGAAATTGTTTGACAAATTGTACGAGCATGTCTGGCTTTAATATTGATTTTAATTACCGATGTTTGTGTTATGCTGTAACATTTAAAGAAGGTTTTTGTAGGTACGTGTTTCATAAAAGATCCCATAAAGAATTTGTGGTCACAGGGATTTCGATTTTTGCGCTTCATTTTGCATATGTTTATTCTACTAGCATACTGGTTTTCAATTTTCAAACGGTTTTATCAGGTTTTATCGCACAACGTTTGCACAAAAAACGAAATGCGTTTTTAGTCACGTTTCAGAATAAAACGCATTTTTGCTGCAGGAGAGCATTTTTCAAATCATTTCCTGCCGTAATCCGAAGTATGTATGGACTTTAAACGAGAATACGCATAATACGTGTGTAGAAAGGTAGAAATGTGTGTCTATTTTTTATTGCCGATGTATGTACCTAGATTTGATGTCCAATATTTTTGTGTAGGTAATTCCTGTTTTCAGTTGTCTTCTTGCTGTAACATATGTGAACGCATCTAGTCATTATTGACGTGGCTTCAATACTTCGCCAAATAATCTTTGAAGGGTAACAATACACAGAACTTAGTAAATTAATCAGTAAAAGGAAACACTGTTACATCCTTCGTGTAGTTTAATTTTGTTTATCTCAGGAAATTTAATTAAAACAAGCGGGAACTTTCAGGATCACATTATAAATCACATTATTCTCTGTGGGTTAGTTTGCCCGCCTTGTCTGATCATCCTCTTTGTCTAGCAAATACTAGATTACTTGGGAATTTAATTTTAATTGGGTACCTTAAAAATATTGGTTAATTCTTAGTCACGTACTGTTTGTGAATTGTGTTTTCAGGTGCTGTTTCTATTGTCTTCAGATTAATGTTAGCCATTGTTGAGCCTTAGTGGTAATTGTACCTATGTATATATAAGATTGTTTAGTTTTTCTACTAATGTAGTCAGAGAAAATAAGTAAAATCAGCGGAAATAACTGGTATACTTTTGAAAATCGCTACAGTTACATTAGTAAGTCTTGAAGTAGACCTTACTGAAATATTTTATCTTTTTCTAAATGTCGATATGAATATTTTTGTGAATGTGATTTACCCGGATTCAAATTTCTAGAACTTACTTACATCATTAACATAACTAATTTGCGTTTTACCTCTGAAACTCCAGTAGGACTGAATAATCCGCTTACTACCGGTATTATTTCCATGTCCTTAAAAGGGATATGCTGCATAATTAATTATTGTCCATTCGTTTTCCCAAAACATCTCGAAATTAATCAAATCATCAACAAATTAAAATTAACTGTCGTGTAGGTGTAGGTGTCGGTAGTAGGTGGTACATATTATTATGTGCATAGACCATCCATTATAAAAATTAAAACTTCAGTGTAAAAATAATAATAAATCGATGCTTTATCTAAATATACAAAAAAGATCGCCTCTCAATAATACAACATTTTTTATCCATTCGAAGGTTTTTTATGTGGTTTTTTACCTTCGAGAAATAGGCTAAGCTTGTAGGAATTCATTTCGGAATATCTTTATAATAATTCTGTGCCTCCAGTGAATAAGGGAATAACTCAAAAACAGCACTTTTCAGGAGAGACAAAAAACTGTATATCAATACTAAATCTTTAGTAATTCAAAATTTTAAGCTTGTATGTGTAAGATATGATGTTAGACTATATTTTTACATAGGAACACATATTGTAACAACCCCATAAATATACTTTTTTCGTATTTTTTTGTAGTTGTGGCCTTATGAACGAGTACTTCATGGAATAACTCAATGTATTCACATAATTTTTATTTTACTCTTTGCAATATAACGACTTATGCCCTTATGCACTATGTTCATAATCGCACAACACGACTTATATTATTGCCAGTTTTGGTTTTATAGAAATGATGTGACTTATTATGCTTGAAATTTGTGTACTTTATGACTCAATTGAGGCATTTTAGTGGAAAAACTATGCACGTAGCTTGAAAAACGAATGAAATCAACGGGTTTTTTTTTTCGTTATTAGATAATAAAAACAAAGCAACATTTAGGTATTTATGCATTTAACCCTAGAAGTCCAATCTACGTAAATTTGACGTATGAACTCTTCTATATTTACCATCGAATCGCTGCAAAATCCAGAACCAACTTATTAGCCGTCGAGACCTTGTGCACCTTGAGCAGTAAATAGTTGGCTCATCCAGGTAAATTCCGCCATTTGGTTGTAAAGAGGATGTTGTGCGTCATTTTGACGTATAATTGGGCTTTTCGTAACTTTTAAGATTGTTTCAAATTTTTATTTTGTGATTTATTTGAATAATTTTTTTCCAAGTCACGTTTCACATGATATCTATAGTATTATACTATAGATTGTGTATAAAATGGGATCCAGACAACTTTTATACTAGGACGAAAAACCTTCAATTTTAGTAAATGACGATTATTGTCCTCCGCTGGATTTGGACTTCAAGCAAGGGGATTGGGTGGCTGAAGATGTTGTCCGGAGTAAAACCGAATATGTTATGGGGTTTTGTTACCCATGTATAATGAAAGTCGTAGATTGTAAAATAAACGTTTAATTGATCTTTCAATAATACAGTACTATGTTGTTAATGCTATACAATGTTTCACCAGTCACCACAATGAGCCTAGTCTGTACAGGTTAGCAGGAGACAATCATTGAGTATTGGTATTAAATACGTATCAACTGCGTATTGCGTTTTGCGTATTAACTATTGTCCTAGTGAAAATTAATCGTCGAATCAATTTAAAATTCGATCAAGTGCGTTCCGTTTCGTAAAATATAGATAATAAAAGTGGCAACGCCACAATGTCATGGTGGTATACATTGAGGATACAAGCACTATAAAGAGATAAGAGAAGACCGAAAACCATATTCCTGTATGTTCAGTGAATACAGGAAAAGTTATAGGTGGTCAGTGGCGATTTTTTACGGCATTATATAGAATTTTAACAATGTCTATATCATATAATATCAATATAATGTAGATAAATAAAGAAAATACAATGAGCCGCAAAGATTTTATGCAAAAATTAAGCACAGATTTGAAGGTGCCTTGGATGCAAATACGACTTGTGGCACGCACTTTGAAGAGACTCTACGTGACAATAGCCCAATTTTTTCAAAATATGTGGTACCAGAGTATCCATAAAATGTTTACGAAAATGCAGGACCAAAGAAGTATCGATATTGCGGATTTTTTTCCTATAAAAAAGGCAAATTACCAAAGCACAGTGGCTAAAACGCTTATATAAAATGCGGAGAAAACAATATTCATAATTATTGTCAAGCCTGGTTATAAATACTTTTTTTTATGCGACTATTATAGACTATAATATTATTGTAGTTAGATAATTTAAAAAAAAAAATTAAAAACGAGTTTTTTTTTAAAACTTACCCAATTATTTAAGAAGAAAATATAAGTTTAACATTTTTGTTGGCTTTTTTTAGATGATTCAATTATCGTTCAGTATTTATATTAACAAAGAGTATAATATCATTAAATGCACTTAATGTGTTAACTGTATTTTTAATATCTATTGCAAAAAATAGTTAATTTCCATAGAAATATATTAGTATCCCAAGTTAACTGATACCTTTTTTAAATACCTTTTTTAAAAAATATAAAGATTTGTTGTTGGAGATTTATTGAAAAAAACGATTTAAAAATAATAAGGAATAGGTATGGTGTGTTGTTTCCGTGCAGTATTCAATTAATAGACCAATAGCAACACGGCATTAATGCCAAACTGTCTCATGTCGTCACTTGAACCAATGACACTAAAAGAGTTGTTCCTTTATGCTCATGTTAGAAAAATGACACAAATGCGTTTATACTAAGATAGTGTTAGGACTGATGGAACAAAATGAATTAAGTCTTTATTCAAAAAGTATAACTACACATACGTCTTTGTGTTCGTGGGTACTTTTGACTCGAGACGAATAGTTCCTTTGCGATTGCCTAAAATGATGGATAAGGTAACTTATACCGTTAATCACACCCTACTTATACCGTTTGGGTCATTCGAAAAAATGGGTTAGGACGCAGCTAGAGATATGACCTTTTGATATGTTGTGTATTTTGACGAGCTGAATCCAATGGTGCAATAAAAACCAAAGGGAATAACTCGTCTTACTCCCTTATTCACTGGAGGCACAGAATTTTATTCGTGAACAACGGGATTTATTCAAAACGTCACCAAGATCAGAAGCCGACCAAATTAAATTCCATGCTTTCTCCGGGACGTCAGAAAATATATAATTAAATCAAATATTTGCGTATAAATGAGCTTTTTTGGAGATTTTCTGAGATGAAATCGTTCTTTGGAACGCGGTGATGAATTGCTTTGATGCTTACGATTTAAGGTTACACTTGATATCTCTGTCGTTATTTCGAAGGCGTTTTCCAAATGATATTCTTGTGTTCAGAAGCGGCTGCTGAAGGCTTTGTAACATACTCGTTTGTTATATTATGGACTATTTCTTTTAATGAAATTGGGTTTCATCTTTTATAAATAAATATTTTAAGTTAACAATATACAGGGTGTCCCGTTGTTGGTATACTAAGCTCAAAGGAGGTTATAGTTTTGCATACGCTGAGTTCGTAAAAAATACTTATAAAATTCCAGACGCATTTTTTTTTTCAAATAGATGAATTCTTAAAACTCTATATTTACACCCATAACAAGCAACCCGCCCAACTTTACCACCAGCACGTGAGCTATCGTTTAAGAATATGTTTTCATAGACAAAATGCTCACATAAGCGAAGCGGTATATGCCGGCTGCGCGAAGCTAGAGAAGAAAACATGGATTTTCAGGAAAAATTTAGCAAAAAATTTTTGACGTAATTTTGTTGTTTAAGTATTTTTTACGTGATCAGTGTATGCAAAACTACAAGTCTCTTCGCGCTTAGTATACCAATAGTGGGACACCCTGTATATACGTTACATTTTACGTTACGTTATGTAGTTATACAAGTCCATAATATGATATGGACTTGTATAATTGTACATAACATGAAGTATTATGTATCCTTCTGGCTCTATAAATTCCCAGAATTTCATAAATATGTTGATGTTAAATTTAACGGTATAAAATATATAATATTGTTCAATACTATTATACATACAAAATGAACTTTAATAATCATGACCTTACACATTCCGAAGCAAAAGCAAATAACAAAATGAAAAAGCATTTCTATGACTCTACAATATAAACTATAATTATTTTATTAGTCATTTTACAGTGAGCTATTTAATTATGTAAGCCGGTAAGCCTTCGCATAATTACGCGACCTTAACCTAGCTACTGACTCATTGTTTGTGATTTGTATAAAACATACAGAAATTGCCATGAACTCTGAGTAATGCGTCCTTGTGATGTGGGGTTGTTGTGAAATTATCGATAGAATCAATACATTGTCGCTCCTAATGTTTAACTGAATCATATTCCTGTAATGTTTGATGGTAGTAGGTAGGTATAAAAAAGGTATAAGGTATATACTGTTTCGTATGAGAACTATAATCAAAAGGTCTTGGTTAAGTTTAGTAATAATAAAAAAGGCTCTTGCAATAAGTACCTATACCAAAGATTGATCATTTTCCTGTTTATTAAAACAACAAAAATATGTTTGAAAGTACGCGTACAATTTTTTTGTTGGTACGAAAAGTTTGTACATGGATGGATTTCAATTTTCAGCATACTTTTTTATTTTTTTAGAAAACTAACTATGAACTACGAAACTATTGCAGAAACGATGCACCGGTGAAAGCTTTTTAAAGTAAATATGTAAAATAATAAATAATGTATTAAATCCATTTGAACGTTTTGTGTTTCCAATGAGAACTTTTAATAAAGTTGGCATTGCGGTTCAACGTTTTTCAGGTCAAGTTAAAATTATAAATGCGTAAGTTTCAGCAAGCATGAATTGGGTCACAGTCGAACTACTTCATATTTAAATCTTAAAGCATGTTTATATACTACTATCATCTATTATAGAATATTTAAAACAGAACATCGGTTTTCTATAAAAGGGACTCGTTTTTCAGTAAAACGTTTATTGCTTTTCGCAAAACCGTTTTGGTGAAAACTCTCCAATCCCTCGAATTTGTAAGCTTTACAGACTACAGTACTGATTTGCACATTTTCAATTTGTCACAGTAGGTAGAGTCCCCGTAATTTGTTATAAAAATTTACATAATCTAGCTTAAATTATACCTACATGTTACTTAATAATAGGCATGTTTGTAAAGGAATGTAACTGAGCATCATAATCCATTATCGTTATTTTTAATATTAATATTTAAATACGTAGAGTACCTACATATCACTTAATTAGCCTACATTGTAAAACAAAAACGTGTAAACTGTAAAATCATGTATTTGTTTAATATAAGTTGTTAAATACATGTAAACGAAGTTCTCTTGTGAGACTTCCTTTAAAATTGGC
>CAJQZN010008780.1:0-14082 GCA_907164685.1 Colias eurytheme | reverse complement strand
CATGTGTGATTGCTGATATAAATTTTAAATAGACATATTTAATTAATGAAAATATTAAACACCCATCATTACGTAAATTCAGACAGTCATAAAGCGTTATAAATTTGCGGTCTATGGTATTACAGTATGTAGCAAACAACGCGAATCGCTCTAATTACCATATTAACTCGTTTCATTATTCACGTATTTAATTTCCACTCTGTTGCGGGTTATTTTTTAAGCTTATTGACGCTTTTATATTTTTTAATACGCGCTCTACTTACTCTGCGTAAGTAGGGTGTATAAAAATCGTACGTTATTATTCTCGTTTTTTGGTATTCAACTTCTCCGAAAGGCAATTGATTAATCAGTAATAAATACCATGAAAATTATTATCTCAGATATTATGCGAAACGCCCGCGTAGTTCTTGTATTGGTTAGCCGTTAGAGTATTGACAATTTGTTGGTCAATTAGGTACTTTATACCCTCGGGTGTATTTACTGAGAACCAATTGGGATGTTCGACTTTTCACCCAATAATATAGGCTACCAACTCAAGTCTTCTCACCTCCAATAATGTTTAAATTAATATGATCAATGTAGATATAATTGACAATCATCATAAAATATTTTTAAGATTCTATAACATAAAATGGCATATAAAAAGAACATAATACGTACGATGATGGGTTGCCAACCGTTCGTAAGGACAGAATTACGCTTGTAAACGCGAGTAAATCGTATGAGTCTCCAGTTTCCTCGCTGATTATAATATACAACGCGATGACAATCATAAATGTTTGTATTATAACATCATATTACCTTACATAATTTAACAAAATTAAGTACCTACTTGAAGCGTTTGAAGCAAAAAGGGTTTTTTTACTTGCAAATTATGATGTTTAAATTATTACATTTAGTCACAATTCAATGTTACCTACAAGCAAAATAGTGTGATGAATATTGGAATTAAAATAAAAATCATTCACAAAGTGCATATAGCATGAAGCAAAACTAGACGAAATCAAATGGGATCAAACGAGAAGCTTTCAAAAAATAATCGATAATCGATTCACACAGTAAAAGTTCTCAGGTAGGAAACTCAAAAACAAGAAATGCAATCAAATTGAGAATATCCCATTTATTTGAAATTGGCTGAAAAAGAGCTACATTTCTCTATAATTGAGCGTAAAAGTAAACATTAATTTGAATGATATTTGTAGCAAGTCCAGCTTGAAAGCCCACGTGTTTACACGAAACATTTCCATACCTCGTGCATCAAAATACTTAAAAGTTAAAAAAGCAATAAAAATAAACACTACTTGCATCGCTTATATGCAGTTTTAGGATTCTTTTTCCTTGTTTCCGTGGAAAAGAATAAAGAAATCCTGACGTGATGTAACATAAAACTTAATCTTTTGTTAGTGTTAATTATTATTAAAGTTTTTAGTAAAATATGAAATGTCAAGTAAGTAAGAATTAGTTGTATTTTTAGGTATGTGGTATCGGATAAAAATATGATTATTTTATTTCAGTATAACTTATACCTAATTTCAGCTAAATCGGTTAAGTACTTAATTGATTTTGTGTCAAAGAGTTTCAAATGTTTATGGGAATGAGTTAATACTGATAAATAATTTCCTCATTTTCCTATTAAAAATGTATAACACATTTTTCGTAAAGATAGTGTTCTACCAACTGAAAGCACTGTTACATTTTCAGGTTTATCCGTACGTCCTATGATTAATATTTTACACGATAAAAGTGCTCTTAGCTCTTCAATGTCTTTCAGCATATTTCGTTAAAACCGCATACACTAAAAGTTTTGATATTAAAGGTAAATTACTCGAAATTACCAATCCCCATCCAGATATTATACATATTTTACGATATAAATGATAATTTTATTGTCTTTTGTAAACTTGTAATAAGTCGATAGATATCGTGTTATATTAAGAAACAAATAATTCTAAATTCAATTCCTCCTAATTGTAGAGCATGTTTTATCTCGCCTGACGAATCGCCTCAGGGAGCCGGCCATATTACAGAATCAACATAATCACCACAAAACAATCTTTCCCCGAGGTTAAATAGGATAACCATCACTCAACATTCTTCATAATAAATATTTCCATTAAAGAGCTGAAGCATGATTACGATAATGGCAAATATCATTTTTCAATACGCCCACCGACGTTCAGTCCTTTTCATCGAGTTTTACAAGCCATGAATCCGATACGCTATCTCATTGGCAAATTTAGCGTAAACCATCAACACGGTTCGTTTTGTCGGTGTGCGGACAATTCATTCGGTGTAGATATGAATTTTGTATGGAAAAAGTAAACTAAATTTCCGCGTTTGACAAAGGGGGAATATAAAATGCGACGCCAAAACCACGCGGCAAACTTAATAGTGTGCATTTGTGTGGTGCTTTTTGTAACGGGAATTTAAATAAGAAAACACTAGCCGTCGCTGTTTGTTTGGTTAGGCAAAGCGTGTAAATTATCGTGCAGATCTCCTAACGTTATTCGACCACATTGACCACACATTCCTGTAATTTGCTAAATGACAGCATAACTATGTATGACACAGTTATCCTGTCAGTTGGGAATTATGAGATCAAGCTGATTAATTGGTATGGTTTTATACTTACGATGTGATTTATCATTTCATTAAAATTATTATAATATTTAAACATCACCGTCACGTGTCTATAAAATATGTTTTAGTTTCAGGGGTATAACATCTGTGGAAAAATAAATAGCACTGAACTGCTGTAATAGTAAGGAAAGAATTTAAGGCTTGGATAATTTCAGGAATTATTGGTTATCGTCGTAGCGGGATAACAAAATCGGACTTTTCCTTTCTAAATAAAAAGATTATGCTATTTTTGATGACGATTTACGATGATTGTAAGTAAATAACAAAGACAATTATTAATGGCAATGGCTTACTCATCAAAACTAGATAATATACGTTACCATCACATTGTTAATTACAATCTTAGTAGTCTGTATGTGTAATTTTATTAATATAATTTATGTATATACAATTTAAAATCCAATTTAAATAATTAAAAAAAAATAAGTAAGTTAAAAGTTAAATATATTTAACACGGAGGAATTAAGCCAAATAGCAAACACAGTTTTAATTAATTGTAATATTAATATTTTGCAGCTTCTAATACCGTACACTTAAAGAAAGTACTTATTTCGCAAGCTAATGACCCTCGTATTAGGGCTGTATAAGAAATAATCCACAAGCAGAAAATGGGCTTTTCTGTACAATATATGGATGTTTTTTCACCTTGATAATATTTTTCCTTCTTGTGAATATTAAAGTGTTGTCAAGTTGAAAACAAGACGTCCCACAAGTCCTGTGAGAGTTGCAAATCATTTTGCAAATACAAGAACGTTACTACGAGTGTCTTTATGTCACAAAGTTTTTGTTACCTATGTCAACAATATGTATGTACATATGTAGAAAGAAATGTAAACAATATCCTTAAAACAAATAAGTATGTTGAAATCAACTATTGATTGAGAACATGGATTTTTGATATTTTAAACTTAAAAGCAGGGATATATTTTTAATGACTCTACTTCCAGTATATACTTCAATTATTACAAGCGTATATAGCAAACAATTAACTTTCTAGAATGAGATAAATAATTTTTATACAAATAAAAACTTAGTACTATGTATTTATTATTCCGCATTAACTAATAAACAGAAAGAGAAAACAATAGTATGGATATCATAATAATTTTCGTTAATTACATATAGTAGTTAGTAATATATTAGTAGTTAGTAATATATATTATATATTAGATAATAATATATAGTTTCATTAAAAAAATAACTATTTAACCATATTCTATGTATAAAACGATGCTTTCAAAATATATATTTTAACAGGATCAAATTAATTTCAAACTGAACGCTTGATTAGATTTCCAAAGCCTTACTTAATCGTATTGAAGTTCTTTGAATAAATTATTTTTCTAAATTAAAAAAAAGGAAAGAAGTTCTTTAAGGTATTAAATTACTGTTAATGGGAAGAGCGTTCACTTCTAACTTTGATAAATTTGAAACATTTTTGGATTTGATAATTTGAAAATGATTTTAATTTGTTAAGGGTTTTAATCGTTTTTGCATTTTTACATACTTTTGGAAAAACTTTGGTTTTAACTGTTTGTAATGAGATACTCGTAACCGGTAATCACTGATTAACTTTGTATTACAGGCATGTAGTTAATCAGTCTTAATTTGGTCCACTGGGCATTGGAAATAATTATGTATCATTATTCGGAAGATAAACAGAACGGACAACAGTAAATATAGTATGAATTTAACTCAATTAATATTATTTAGACATAAAACAACTATTCATAAATGAAAAAGTGTCATCCCTAAACTTTGAGAAACATTCAAACAGTCAAATTTGAGAGGTTATTTCGTTGAGCCTCAATTTATTTCTAGAACAATACTCATTAAATAAAACCAAGAAAAAATTAATATAGTAATTCATATTAAAAATAATAAAGCCTTCCAAAACTTCGAGGGAACATTCTCTAAGCAAGAAGTTGAACGAATGCACATAGTTGTTGAAATCGTAATGAGCAAAACGTATTCAAGCTGGGCTAGCCCTGGTTAATGTTTGGCCTTATTAAGCTCCAAAAGCCACGAGCCCGTAGTTGACAATGCGTCTTGTTTGTACAATACAGCTACATACATACAAACACACATCCACTATGCTAGGTCAATATGCTCTACGCTTGAGAGCGACGTAAATCTCAAAGTCGGGCCAGTGAAATGTCTCCTAGCGTTTAATCTTACGTAGCTATATTACGTAGGTTCTAAATGAAATTTTGTGTATTTGCTCTTTGTAAGCTTTTGGAATAGGATATTGATTATTGTTAAAGCCATTACGGAAATAGGCTGAGAGGGTAAATATAAAATAGATTTTATAGCTACGTTTCCACGTCGTTAAAAATTACAATTTATAAATGGTATTAATAACTTTACTCATATACAAATGTGCGTTTCAATAAAAATATATTCTATTTTTAATGAAATATTGAACGAGCTAAAAATAAAGTACCCCATTGAAATCACGTGTGTTCTTTGTGGCGTATGGGGTGATGTATTTCACATTTAATTATAACCTAAGTAATTGGATTTGGAATTCATTCACGACAAAATACTTTGTTTATTACTTAATCTTTTTGTGTTGAAAGGATAGTAGAAACTTCGACTGTCTCCACCTCCAATTAAGGTATGAATCTATATATAATTTACGTGCTCGGGACTCACTAAGAGATCTCTGAATACTGGGTTCCTTACTGTACCATCACAGTATATATTTAATAATATTTTGCATGTACACAAAAACGCTGACTTACACACAAGAGTAGGAGATAGACACCGTTATGGCACTAGGAACAGAAATAAAATTGAAATGCCATTTTTCCGTTTAGCTAAAGTTAAAAATTCATTTATGTGTCAAGTATACGCTTTTACAACAGAATAGGTACCTCATAATATTACAGATAGACCGGGAGATATTGACACAAAATTTCGAGTCATTTGTAACAGGATGGCGGTTCTACAGGGGTCTTAGTACGCAATGACAAAAAGAAAAATGATGGTGTGAACGCTGGTACCGGCGGCTTAGTCGCGTGGGCGTTAGTCGAACTCGTCGGAAAAATAGCGAAAGTCAAACGATTTGTAACAGTATGGCACTTATTTTTCCTGTAAATTTGAGAATCAACGAATATAAATACAAAATTTCAAAGATCTAGGTGTTGGAAATTTTCACTTATATAAATTAATTTTAGTATGACAACACTTTTTCCCCCTACTAGAAGTATGGCAAATATAATAATGGTCACATTTTATCAAATACTCTCCAAAAATCCAAATGCAATACTGGTACAAAAAGTTTGGCGAAATAAATTTTTTTTGCAGATTTTCGGCGGTATGGCGACCATTTGGAATCAACATGAAGAATCACTTTTGAATCGTAATAACATTACGACAGTTTTACCATTTACCACCGATTCGGAGCAGTATCTATGGAGAAGAACCGGCATTGAACTCCATAGTTGCTCTCTCATTATAATATACTAGCTTCCCGCCCGCGGCTTCGCCCGCGTTTTCAAAGAAAAACCCGCATAGTTCCCGTTCCCGTGGTATTTCCGAGATAAGACCTATCCTATGTGTTAATGTAAGTTACCTTCAATATGTGTGCTAAATTTCATTGTAATCGGTTCAGTAGTATTTGCGTGAAAGAGTAACAAACATACACACACACATCCATCCTCACAAGCTTTCGCATTTATAATATTACTAGTGACTAGTGATCATGGTGATGATGATGATGATATTAGATATAAAATTTTATTAGTAGATAGGTAGGACATCACTTGACCCTTTCATGGCCCGAATCTTGAGCTCGACAATAAATATCCAACCAATCGTAGCACATTGCCACGTGCCGCGGCAACATAATGGTCTATTAACAAGATGCGAGAGACCTATGCTATGGTGTAACTCCATATTGACAGCTGCCAAATATTGGGATGAATAATTTGTGGACTACGTTATAATGCGCAGATGTCGATAGTGTGGATGTTTTGATTTCAGAAACGGATATATCTATTGGAACAGGTATAGGAATTAGGAATCGTGTGTAAGTAACTCTTAACGTGGGGAAATTGTCTGAACACAGAACTGTTTTATAACCAAGAATTTAACATGTTCATTTCAATAAATATATCCGTACTACCATAACATTAAAAATACTGTATTCATCCATATTCAATGAATGAAAAAAAACATAAGGATTACTTATCATTTTCCCACGATATAATAAGATATGCTCTCACTAGACGAAAATCTGCCATGTTTCATAACAAGATCTATAAAAAACAACTCACGAGCAAACCTATGCAGCAATGCAATAAGTAGGTAGGTAGTAAATACAAAGCTTTGTTTCATTGGAAACCACGTCGGAAATCCAGCCATAAATCATTTTAGTTTCAGAAAAATAACGCCAAATCTTGGTCTTGTAATCGATCTATCAATATTTCCACTACAGTGGCTCGAGCCTTAGAAAGTTTCACTTCTCTTTGTCTGATACTCAACTTGGATACTAACTCTTAAAGTTAAGTGTGCTTTAATGGTCTCTGCACTCATTTGAATAAATGTGTAGCATAATATATGTAGTTTACATTATATTGTTTTATTTAGATTGTTACAATGTGGACAAAATGTTCGTTTGTTACTTTTTGTATAGGATACATTCTTCAATACCAAACAGGATGTATAATATTAGGTGAATAAATAGGTCCAAAGAGAGTTGCCAGAATGCCGAGTTGACAAAGCTTAAATATAGGTTGGCTACCTATGTATATAAGTGTGAAAGTATATCTTAATGCTACTAATAAATAGGTCGTCGTCGTCGTAGTCGTCGCCGTTTCAGCTGGACTGCTGAACAAAGGCCTCCCTCAAGGATTTCCAGTACGACCGGTCACCGGCGGCCTGCATCCAGCGGCTCCCTGCCACTCGGACCAGGTTGTCTGTCCATTTTGTGGAATAAGTAATAATTACTAATTAATTTGAAACACCTTGGATTTAACTTAGAAACTATATTATGTACTCAGCAATGAGCATCTTATATTCTTTTAAAAACACGAAAAAGTCGCGAGCCATAACTAGTAACAATACCACAAACGCAAAAATAATGAAACAGGAAAATATATTTTAACAAATATTTAACCGCGTAGGTATCCCATTAAACATATTAAATAGGTTTGTTTTTACATTTAAATTAAATGTACATTCTGTGTTTGCATTTCAAAAAGTACACTTAAATTGCAAGTGTAGGTTTATCCTGTTCAGATGTCATGGTGGAGTGTTTATAAAAATAGGAGTATATTCGCTAGCTCTTTGATAGAGATTTTCTATACAAAATCTTGTTATAAAATAGAATTATATATAGGTATAACGCCGTAACTTCCAAATCCCAGAATGTTTTTAGTGGGTATAGTTTGAAATAGTTTTAGTTCTATAACATTCTTCAAAAAATGTTAATTTTAATGATCAAATTTGATTACTGACTAGCTGCGCTCCGCGTGGCTCCGCTTCTGTTGGTCTTTAACGTGACCATATATAACCTATAGCCTTCCTTATAAATGGGCTATCCAACACCGAAAGAATATTTCAAATCGGACCAGTGGTTCTTTAGAATAGCGCGTTCAAACAAACAAACAAACAATATAATCTTCAGCTTTATAACATTATATTATTAGTATAGATATATCGGTGAAACTTGGTATTAATAATCATATAATGTTAATACGTATTAGTATAGTTAATACGTATTGGCATTTTCACCAAACGTTTTATAGGTAGCTCTCATTCTAAGGGGAAACTTAGAACGATTTACCACCTGCGGTGTTCCTTAACAACTACGATATTGAGGCTTTATAGAAGAGCCTGTATGATTAGACAAAGCACCTGTAACACTTCCATTGTTATCAGTATTCATAAGCCATAAGTAGTAGTTATGTGTTAATATTAAATTATTAGTTTGTTCTTAAAAAACTAATAAGTTAAGTTTATACTTAGAATATAAGGCTTTTAATATTACATCGCCTTGATTTGATAGTTAATTAAAGAAAATATAAGGCTTCAATCGTGTCTTTTGACTCATAAAGATGGCTTTTAATAACAGAAATTTTCATTAAAGTTAGGCATAATTTGAATTTAAATTGATACCTGAAAATATTTGTAGTTATTAAATTTTAGCGACTCCGCCAGTTAGTAATATCTACCAAATTGAGTAGTGTTTTAATCAACTAAATTCGTGTTCTAAATTAACAAATAGGGTTTGAAATCTATTGTAGTTTTCAATTTTACAAAGATAAATACAATCTATAATATTAATTTGTTCAATGTTCATGTATAAAGCAATATTTATTTTAGCCCACGCTTTGTCACTCTAATTTATTAATTATTATCATGGCACAGGAGCCTGGCTTAGCTTATTTAGTTTCAAGTTTGCTAACAAAACATGCTTATGCAAATGTCGGAATGTACAATGTTATTTTAGGTCTGTGCTTTAGTTGAGCCGTTTTCATTTATCATGACTGCATTTTCCAGTTGTCCTTTCTCGAAGATATAATCCTTTTTTTAGCTTCGGTCAAGCGCGTGTCGTGTCATATATTTCTTACCCGGGACGAAGGTAAAAATATTTCACGCGTGTATGCATATTCCTGGAATGGAAAATATATTAGTTTTGTTTTGTGGGTTACGCCAATGTAAAAATGCAGTATTCTGATATTGATAATATAAATTGTTGGTTCTTGATTAAATATTTGCACTGATTAAATTGAAACTATAATTTTAAGTATCCCAGACAAAATAAATGTAATTTCAACATTTAAATAAAATGATTTTATGTAATGTTAAATAAATTAATTTAATATTAAATATTAGTATAGTTAATTAAGTGTCTATATCGAATTAATAATATTTTTAATTATTTCATGCAATGAATTTCATTTGTATTATGTTCAGGTTTGATTGTTTATGTCCGTAATCTAAAAACTCTAAAACCACTTAGCCAATTTTTCACTTCACATTATTCCAAATTTTCATCTGGGTTTAACCCGTATAGAGCCTGAATGCATTAAAAAAAACAGAATTGAGTAAATGAAATGAAAACAAATAGTAAATTGTTTATAGGTAACAGCTAGAAATAAATGAGTTTATTCAACAAATATGCATAATCATAGTGCATAGTATTCTCGGTAACACAAATCCCTCAAGCAACTACAGGCGACGACCTAAATCTCTAGTTATTAATGAGATAAGTTTTAATTGTGTACGGGTGTAGTGTTGTTACTTCGTACTTACATAAAGTAAGTAGTTACTAATAATATTGGAAATTTTGCAAATTCTCAAAATTAGTTCGTTATGAATTAATTAGACGTTCAGTGATAAAAAGGTTTTTGAGGCATATGCAACCTCTTTGGTAAGAATATTGAAACTCGAATGCTGGCTGAAAATTGTACTATGTTTTTTTTTTCTTATTAATTAAGTGCCTTTTGTACAAATTACAGTACCTAATTTATAGTTTACTATATTGTTATCAATGAACAATAAAATGATAAGCCAAAATATTGTATTTAAATTCCTCGATCAAACTCCCATTAAAAGATCAGATGTAAATTGAACAAAAGCATAAGTTCAAAAGCCTTCGAAATGTATAACGAATTCAACACAAATTAGTTTGTAAGGAAAAAGTAAAAGACGACAAGGGATACATTGAAGATATTCCACGAAAAAAGTAAGTTACGATGTCAAACAAACACATAATTTTATATAAAGACGCAATCATTTCAACGGGATCACGACGAATAACGCAGAATTACGCACATTATGTTCCACTGTGACACACTGGACTTTCATGTAGCCAACAATAATAATAACTAACATTTTAACAAAAACCGCTTTACTCATGTAATTTTTGTATTGTGAACGATTCTTGATAATTGTACAAAGTTAAAAAATGTGAATTTAAACTGAGTTAAAATCGAGTCTAATGGAGTTGGTTATAAGTTATAACTTATAAGACACAAATATACAGGTGAACTCAATAAAAGCGTGTTAACCCTACAGTAGTCGCGTATATAAAAGTGGCGTGTGAGGTCGCGCGGACTACAAGGGTATACCATATTTAAAACAAGAAAAAGTACACAAATAAATTAAAAAGTCTGTTTATTTATTTATAAATAATAACCATATATTTTCTTTTGAAAATATTCAACAAAACATACCTACAACCATATCTTTTATGATTAGAAAAAGCAACTACAACTTCAGTCGTAATATCACATTATTTGAGATAAAGAAAAATATATACAAAAAAAACCTAGTCTTATCAGTATTTTGCATGACACTTACATGGCACTTGCATGGCACTTGCATGGCATTTGCATGGCATTTACATGGCATTTGCATGGTATTTGCATGGCATTTGCATGGCATTTGCATTGCAAATAAATACATTATAAAATTAATAATTTATAAGTCTGCAACATTATTTTTAAAATCACAATATAATATAATATTTGTAAAAATAAATGAAACAGTCACAACAAAAAACTTACGTTGGTCACGCGGCGTACGTACGTAGACCGCGAATGTTGTGTACTCCGCGCCGCGCGACTCTCCGCGCTGCACTGAGTGCATGCGGTCATTATTCAACTTAGAGTAAACGAAGGATAAAATAACTGGAGCTATTATATTATATTAGATATTTTTAGAAATTTGCAATTTTGTATCACTGGATTACACGTGTAGACCACGCGACTACTGTAGGGTTAAAAAGAAGTTAAACGTATCAACTATTACGAGAAAAAAAACATATACTTAGACGAAGTTTTGGAGGTCGGTAGACGGTAAAAACAAGAGCATACCTAAAGAATTAAAACTTGGAAAAACTTATGCTTAGAATTATAAAGCTTTTAAGCGATTGGCTTTTAGTATTTTTGGTTTATCTATTTTGGGATGCTAAATCGATCTGAAATAATTTGAATGGAAGTTTGAACTTTGATAAAACATACATCCAAATTACAAAACTTTGTACGTTTGAATTGGTAAACAATTAATTAATTTACACTTTATAGCTTGTTAAATATAAAAATAGATATATAGGTATTGTTTTTCATTAAAAACAAAGAAAATGAAATACCATTACGTAATAATTAAATGTCATCAGTTACTATTTAGTATTTATGCCATTTTTTCTAATCGACATTAAAAAAACATAGTTCAACAGTTTAAAAAATCTATTTGGGTGTAATCGCTTGGAAAAAAGATAATATCTAGAAGTAATATTGCTCCAGGTATTATCATATTCTATTAAAAAAAAAGAAGTTCAACAATTTAAACATCCGTATGTTAGTACAATCGTCACAAAATTCCTTTGTCAGTGGATCTTAATGCTCGCTATTTGACACCAGACGTTGACAAATACTTTTCTTTCTCATCCGCGCTAGACCAGTTAACTCCAAGAGGTCTCGACTCTCATATCAGATTCAGATGTTATGTATCTAATGTGATAAATTAGATACATGCAGTTAATATACGTTTACTGGGGTATGAGTAAACAGAAGAGCAAACATATTATTGAAATTGATGAAATAAATATCAAATGGTTATTTGTTTTTGTGTTATTTCGTATTTTTTTGTGTTTAGATAAAAAAAGGTATGCACTCAATACTGCCACTAAATAACACTCATATAGAAAAGAAATAGGTGCTGGACTAGACTTTCCCTTTTTAGGAAATTCAGTTCGACAAAAACCTATAGATGTATATGGATTATAATATAGGTATATTGAATGAATGTTTCAACGCAAATGTGCATCAATAGGCTATTAATACGAATAATTATGTATCTACTTTGAATTTAATTTATGAAAGACCAGACTATATATTAGTATACGTTTGCAGACGATTCCTGTTAGTTTCTGCACCAGCATTGTACAACTTTTTATATACCTACCTCCGCATTCATGCTAAACTACATAAAGCTTACGAGTATCAAAACTCAGCAGTGAATTTATAATTATAATTTTTGGTTTATATTCAAATATCGCTAATTTAAAACAAACGTTTATTATAGAATTAATAAAGGTTAGGGAAAGTTTTGACAGAAAATAAAGTTTTGTAATTATTTCAAAAGGTTGAATTTGACGCTCGCCCGCGTAGACATTCCACTTATATTTTTGTCATGGAAAATTATTTATAAAGCCATTCATTATGGCGAATAAAAGATATATCTATTCTCAAATCATTTATTTTGGAATGATAATTCATTTTATATTATTATAGAAAATATTTAAAACATCTACATTGTGATCTCGAAAATACTGCATCGTAAAATTAATATCTATACTAACACAATTAAAAATAATTTTGTCTGTGATTTGTCGAAAGATATTTGTTAAGGGTACATAATATGGGTTGCTATATTAAAATTGTATTAACAAATCAAACAGTAGGCACATGCTTAGTCGAACAGATTTTCCGTTTGAGTGCTCGTCTTTAATCTATGTAGAGAGGATCAGAGGCTCCGAAGGATTCATCTTAACGTCCACATTTATTCTGCTTCGTTATTTCCTTATGTCTGGTCCAAATGTGGGAACTTTCGGGATAGTGTCATGTGTGTTTCATTACGGTTTGTGGTCGGTCACTTAATGTGACCCAGGAAACTTTTTGGCTATTCTTTATTTTTATTTCAGGGTTCAGCTATCAACGTTACGGGTGTGTGACTTTATCATGGACAGACATGGAGCCTATGTTGAGAATGGGTCCAATTAGTTTGAAGTGCTTTATTGAGTTTAGTATACGAATGAATAATTCTAAATAGCGCTGGATACAAAGCGGACCTCAAATTTAATATCGAAAGTAGGTAGACCGTATAGGTGAGGTATTAGTTTGTTAGTTTGTTACAACTAAACAAAATAATAATAGAGATATATATATATATATAGATATATAGAGTTGATATATATTGAGCGTATTCTGAGATATAAATAGAGCGTTCGTCCATGTGGTTGGACTGTCTTTTATATATTAAACTTTTTATTAAATAGCAGTAAAAAGCACATGTGTCTGGATGGTATGAATTATCTGTGAAAGCGCAGTTAGCATGAGTGGAACAAAATAAAACATTGACATCAAATGGTGTGGTTACATACCGCAATAACCGCATATTTGTAGCTTTCGCTAGTAATAGTCGTTTATTCTGACAAATGCACAACTCATTATTGTTTTATCGAAATATATGTTTCATTTAAAACATTGTAATTATTTATGCGTAATTCATTTCCATTAGATCAACTAAGCATAGTTGTTAAGTGTGCAATGAAATGTGGTTAAAATGTATTGACGGAAATTATATAATATTACTATTTACATTTTATTGTAAAATTTTTGATTTTTAAATAAGATATTATTTGCATTTCTATTTGTCATATTATGTGTCAGCATTATTAACACCACGGATAGTTTTCGTTTAAAATTG
>CAJQZN010008742.1:0-12176 GCA_907164685.1 Colias eurytheme | reverse complement strand
GTTCATTTGACCCATATTTTTGTCCTATGCGGGCTTGTAGTCTAATAAATATCTACGACCAATATATGAAATATTCAATATTACAATATCGAAAAGCATAAAATTTTCAGCATTGTAAAGTTATTGAAATTCGCTTATTTAATACAAAGAGCTGTAGCAATATGGTTTACACAGTGGTTACAACCTTTACCAAACTGACACCTTTAAAACGCCGGTTCGAATCCTGCGTGAATGAGGTTTTTCAATTCATTTATAGTTAAAAATGTTAACGAATTGCTTTTCTATAAATATTCCCTTTATTTCATTGTGATTCATCACTTAATACATACTATGATGAAACTTATTGTGTGTTTAACAGGATTTAAGAATGCTGTAGGTTCGCAAATCGCAATGTAAAAATGTTTTTTTTTACTTCTAATAAATCTTATAAATCTATATGTATATATATGAAAATGAATGTTTGTCTGTATGTACTTAATAGAATCATAAACTATGCATTTGATCATGATGATCTGCAGCAGTGTTGTGCCTGTGCCCACGAAGTTTTCTGAGTTGGTTAGACCAATCTTCGACAGTGTACCACAGGCGAAGCCAGCCAGTTATTATATCTAAGCTAGCAGATAAATAAATACAGAAGTAAATAATACAATTATAAACCATTAAAGTGACATAACATAAATCTTAGAAGGATGTGAATGCAGCCAAGGTTTCTTGAATGTCAGCGACGTGATGTGGATCACGCAATCGTTGGAATTTACTCGGATTGACGCCATTTTGATTTGATGACGTCAGAGGGTCTAGGGTCTGTAGGGCACAAGGACTGGACCTACAAGCCCTATAGCCTAAAGGTATAAGCGGGTAAGGGATTGTATGCCTCCAGAGGTACGGTAAGGAAATTTGCTGCATTTGATTTACGTTTTTTTTCGAAAGGCTAGTCTGTCGATACTGGCCTTAATTTTGGTAAAAAAAGAAGCAATCGTTTCAAATAAAGCAAGAAATAAAGTCATATTGACATTAGCGCTAGGATCTCAGCGAAAAACGTAGGAATTCGAAATTATGTTCTTATATTAGCGTTACCTCTACTACAATCTCTACTCATGATTGTATCTTATACTTATCTTCTTTATACTGAATTCACAACACACATATAATTAAAAAGAAAACAATTTATTTAATACTCGAACTCCTCAAATGTAATAAATATTAAGAAGTTAAAAGATTTTAAACATATAACTTACAACGCTAAGCGGCTTACATGTTGTTTCTCGAGAATCAATTGAATAAAATCCTCAAATACGAGAGGAACTTGTAAGAAGCTTTCTGCAAATATTGTACAAAATAAACTGAAAACACCTGTCTTGAAACAGTTTAAATTATAACTTTATTTATTGTAAAAGAAAATCTCTAAAGTCCCAGTCGAAATAACTTAGACAAATACACACAAAAGCAAAAATAATAAGATTTTTTTAACCATTTATTTGTGAAACACTGGAATATAAAATGGCTCAGCTTAGCGTGATGATATACATGTATAGCCTTCCTCGATAAAAAATGAACTATCTAACACCGAAACAATTTTTCAAATCGGACCAGTAGTTCCCGAGATTAGCGCGTTCAAACAAACAAACAAATAAACTCTTCAGCTTTATAATATTAGTATAGATTAAAAATAATAAAACATATTCAGTATTCACAGTCTGAACCTTCTTTACGTGATTAATTTAAAATTTACACATAAAAAATGTGTTATCTTACCTTGAAAACATTTTTTTTTAGTTTTATATAACTACATAAATCAATGTATAATATATTCAAATGATATAAATAGTGTTGGTGTGCATGATTTCCAGTTAATTTGTATGATAATAAAAACAAACAGCTAATAAACGCTGACGCGATGCTGTGACTCATTATGTACTAATCCTAATGTTTGACACAATTATAGATATGTTTTATCATGAGCTCTTATGGGAGACAATAGAATAAATCATACTGAGTAATACAGTATATATATTGTTTTAATATACTGTGTCTTATCTATACTAGAAATAAATTTAATTGCAGGGTCTGTAATTTATCAAAAATTGTTTCTGTAATGTATAAGAAATTATAAGTAGTAGTAAGTAGTAAACAACACATTTTAACAAGGTATTATGTATTGTAAATAAAACACTTCAGCAATTATTAAGAATTTCAATAGTTTATCGCTTTATTTCTGCTAATCTATGATATGAAATCGATTTAGACGGTATTTATTCTGGTTAACGGACGGAAAATCAGTTACGATTGATGCGTTTTTGTACGCCTGATTATAGGTTTTTAATTCAATTGGTTTCTCGCTTTCCACTTTAAAGACGAATGAATAGATCAATACTTATTATAAAAAAAAAACTTTATTGACAAGAGTTTTACATTTTGAAATACTGCAGAAGTCTCTGACTCCCAAACTAGGTAAAAACCTTTTTTTTTATTAGTTATTACGTACATAAATTAAATATTTGCTAAGCTTAACCACTGAACTGTCTATTGGAAACTTTTTCATTGTATTTCAACACAATATTCATATTCAAAAGACAGTACACTATTTTAAAATTAAAATTTAAAGTGACAATGGTTTAGCAAATGATTTATCCACCATTATCCCATCCCAGTCTCTCAACGCGAGAATTAACTCGTATTAGGACTTAAATTCCTAAACCGGGATAATAGCATTACTGTTAGCGGCCAGTCAACGAGATTTAGATATACTAAGTATTTAGGTATTTAGGGTTGATTATAGGGACGCTAATATTATTAACCAGCTAATCGTCCTTGTTTAGGAGTGAAATCTGTGGTTGTAGTTTGAAAATTGAGTTGAATATGTTAGGAGTAAGTGAATTATTCCTAAATTAAGGTTTGAAATGTTTTCGTGTTATGGATATTGTGAAGTAACTTGTTGTTAGTTGATTTAGTAAATAGGTATTGGAATCTATAATTACAAAAGGAAAAGCGAGCTTAAAGCTTAAATGGTAGAGTTTATATTATTGCTCTTCTCTTGTTTTGTATCCTATTTTAATACAATTAGTAGAAGCATTTTTAAATCTTGAACTTCTTAACTAGTTGTCATATAAATGACCTATAACCGGCGTTTTGTATGAAGCGCGGAAGTTTAGGATAAATTTCTTTTAAAAATCTGTATTTGAATTGAATTGGAAAATTATAATTTGTAATAATAGTAGGAAATCCTTAGACAGTTTCTTATTGGATTGATAAAAATGTTATTTTGTACCTAAACGCCTTATTTAAAATTTCCAGGTATCAATGAAAAAAGCTCTTACCTTGTTTATAAATTTAACTCTTACACTTCACACCCATTATTCCACAATAAATCACCAAAAATCACAAAACAAACAAACTATTGTCAAAAAAACGTTCGCAATCACGTCTTTAATCACGATTTTCACAAGGCTATATTACACTTCAATAACAGATAATAATAACTAGCAAATTATTTTCAAAGTTCTCTAGTGTCTATATTATATCTATTCGATATATAGTTACGGACTAGACCGGTAAGTCACCACCGTTCTATGACGCGGCCGGCGGCGGAATGGCTTCGTGACGTAGTGAGATAACATCGTGTGGAGATGATTCATCTAATGATAGAATCGCAGAATCTGACGAGGTATATAGTCCTTTTTAATCGTTTATATTAGTTTCGCCTGTATGTTTGTAACCTACTCCTTTAGATATTGATCCTCTTTAAAATAATAGAGTATAGTCCTTTTTAACACGCTTATATTAGCTTCACCTGCATGTTTTTAACTGACTCCTTTAGACTCGATTTTGACCGACTGTTAGCGGGTTTAATTCATTTTTTGTACACTTAACACGGATCGGTGTCAATACAATAATTCCCCGAGGTTATCAATAGGGTACAGGTGGTAGTGAGAAGAATTTCCTTTATTCAATCATATGATAGTGTTATATAATATATAGACCGGGAGATACTGACACAAAATTTCGAGTCATTTGTAACAGGATGGCGGTTCTACAGGGGTCTTAGTACGCAATGACAAAAAGAAAAATGATGGTGTGAACGCTGGTACCGGTGGGTTAGTCGCGTGGGCGTTAGTCGAACTCGTCGGAAAAATAGCGAAAGTCAAACGATTTGTAACACAAAAATTTTAGAATTTACCGATAGCCCATAAAAAAGAAGTAGGCGGTAGTGTCATGCCATACTTTTCCGGTATGACTTACAGCCCGCCATACCGACGCGAATGTGTTGATTTAAAAAAAACAATTATTCAACCATTTGTACCAAGCTAACTTTTGCACAGGTAACCATCGTCGTGCAGCCATTTACGAAAATCGCCATGCCATACTTTTCGGACGATTCCAAATGGTCGCCATACCGCCGAAAATCTGCAAAATTTTTGTATTTTTGTACCAGTATTGCATTTGGCTTTTTGGAGAGTATTTGATAAAATGTGACCATTATTATATTTGCCATACTTCTAGTAGGGGGAAAAAGTGCTGTCATACTTGAAAAATAAATTTATTATTAATTTATATAAGTGAAGATTTCCAACACCTAGATCTTTGAAATTTTGTATTTATATTCGTTGATCCTCAAACTTACAGGAAAAATAAGTGCCATACTGTTACAAATCGTTTGACTTTCGCTATTTTCCGATGAGTTCGACTAACGCCCACGCGACTAAGCCGCCGGTACCAGCGTTCACACCATCATTTTTCTTTTTGTCATTGCGTACTAAGAACCCTGTAGAACCGCCATCCTGTTACAAATGACTCGAAATTTTGTGTCAGTATCTCCCGGTCTAATAGTAACGTAGCATGAAAGGGAATACGCTGCAAGGAATACAGCTTCGCATAAAGTTATTGTGATCCTTCAAACTAAAACATCTATTTATTAAATAAGACTTCTTATAAAAGCACTTTTGAACTTCGGAAAGCAGTAGCTTCAGCCCGCTACTCTTTTACAGTATATCAGTCCTAAGTTTTACATTTTTTATCTAATTCGTGCTTTTACCTGTCTCTACTTAAATCTAGATCTTACATGATTGAATCCCCATTGATTCTGATAACATACTAATATTATAAATGCGAAAGTAACTCTGTCTGTCTGTCTGTTACTCAATCACGCCTTAACTACTGAACCAATTTGCATGAAATTTGGTATAGAGATATTTTGATACCCGAGAAAGGACATAGGCTACTTTTTATCCCGGGAAAATGACGCAATCCCGGAAATCCCACGGGAACGGGAACTATGCGGGTCTTAGGTGGCCTGGAAGAAATCGCTTTTAAGCGATAAGGTCACCTTTTGTACTTCGCATCCAAACAGATATATATTATACTGTACATTGTAATATTAAATGGTGTGGTACAATAAATGATTAAATAAATAAATAAATAAGTAAATATGCGGGTTTTTCTTTGCGCGGGCGATGCCGCGGGTGGAAAGCTAGTGACAAATAATTTCTGAAATATATACACAATCTAATACCAACATTATGATACTATTCAGCCTGTAATTGAATTCACATGACGTCGTCTACCTAGATCTAGACATTGAAGGCAGGGTCCCTTGATTGCTCTGTTTCATTACGCATGCATTGTGACGTCACAGCATGGATGGGGAGCAGTGACTCAGTGGTGGTAGAAATAGTTTACGTGGTTTTGAAGTATGTATGTGGGTATTTTTAGGATTGGGCTTATGTTTATATGGGTATAAAACTATCAACAATGAAAATGTTTTAATTGTGGTGTGGACTGTGTTTTTCTGGTGTCAATTTTTTGATGTAATAAAAATTGGTTGTAAGATTATTAAATAATAATAACTTATAAGTTTTTTTATCAAATGCCGTACCATACCACAATTAATGATAACCGTTTGTAATGTTATCATAAGAAAAATAACCGATGCAAACGTAACGAAAGCGTGCGTTTTTATTTCCCCTCTTGTGAAACAAGCCATCGTGTTCCGGTCTCTAATAATTAAATTAAAAACTAATTTACTCCTCACTTGGCCAGATAATTGACAAAAGCAATTATTTTTTACTTGCCTAATTGTATTCATTGTGAACAAAGAGTTTGTTGCACAGACTGAAAATCAGCGCTGCACGCTGAAGCTTTTAACAGCGTAACTAAATAACCATTTTTATATGTTCCCAATAATTGTGTTAGTTTTCAGACAGACGGCTGTTATTTTTTGGTATAGGTGTCGCGTAGTATCGCTTTGTATGGAATGCTATGACAGACACCAACATGAATCATTATTTATTATTAAACAGGAAATATTTTAGAGCTTGTATGTTTATTTATTCAAATTTATACATTAACTCTTTGAGTATTTTTGTATGATATGAAGTAAAGTGTTCGAAGTAATTTTTCTTTCATAAATTTTATTTGTAAAACCTAATAAAAGGAAAGCAAATATATTAATACGTTTTCGCCACATAACCACTTAAGAAATTTAAATAAATAATTATTCACGAATGGAACAGAAGGTTTCGGGAAACGATTATCACGGATATTTATCACGGGCAAATTTTGGAAGGTATAAAATAATTGTCAGATCTGAAACGGCTCGCGCGGGATCACATTGACTGTACATGTCTAGTAAAAAAATAGATCTAGTGTTCGTTGCACCGGCTATCCTAGTATCCCATAATTATCTCAGGTTAACCGTGAGCCAATCAATACGCTTACCCGGGTATCCGGCATTCCAGCTTACCCGGGCAACATAACCGGGTTATTAGCTTGTTATAATTGCCGAGATGGGGTGGAATGTTTAATTTCCGACGGCACGGGTGTTCGTTGGAGAAACTTCTGGAAAAATCTATCTATGCACTTTTGTGCTTACAAGAGCAATTGCATTGCATTGCATTGCATGTTTCAAAATGTAATGTTTATTCTACCGGCTGTATTGATTGCGTGTGTCTTGTTATCGCCTGATAACGTTCCCCTTTAAATGGTAATCCCCTAATATAATCACACCTTTTCTTTAACTAGAACTAAAAACTTTATTAAATCACTACATAGTATAAAACAAAGTCGCTTTCTCCTGTCCCTAAGTCCCTATGTATGCATAAATCTTTGAAGTGACGCAACGGATTTTGATGCGGTTTTTTTAATAGATAGAGTGATTCAAGGGGAAGGTTTTAGTATATAATTTATTAGGTTTAAGACAATGCGTGCAAAGCCGCGGGCGGAAAGCTAGTATTTAATAAATTATGCCCATGTATAATGTACTTCTCTTTCGTGTTGAATATATTCTATTTTAGTTTGTTAGTTTATATTCAAAAGTTAAATGCATATAAAAAAGCGTAACTACGCGCATTCCCCGAACTTTAGTTCAGAAACTGCATTAAGAGCCGTTTAGAAATACGCCACTTCCGCTGCACTAAAATAGCGATTGTAATGTTTACTTGAACGTCTTTTAACGACGGTTTACCGAATTTAACTTTCTTAAATTGAAAAACTGAAATTATTTAAAGAGAGTTCGATAGGAATGTCGAAGTAGGTATAAAACTTTAACTTAAGAGTATTAAAAGCATTTTAAAATCAGAGTATTTCTAAATAGTTAAACTTTATATGAGTCATTTTTATCCTACCTTTTGCATATAGGTGTATTCATCTATACTAATATTATAAAGAGGAAAGGTTTGTATGTATGTATGTATGGTTTTCACGCATAAACTACTGGACCGATTTTGATGAAATTTGACACAGATAATCTTTAGACCCTGAGAAAGAACATAGGCTACCTTTTATTGCGAAATATGTACCACGGGCGAAGCCGGGGCGGACCGCTAGTTCTTAATATAATTATATTTTATATTCATAAAAATGTTTTCATCAGTTTTTGAACCTAATTGTTTTTTTCCTCACTCGTAGCTATTAGTAATTTCCTTTTATAATATTATTAGGTATATCAGTTTTTTTGCTATTAGATTCTTACAACATAATTGACCTTTTCAAATAAATACTGTTTGAAAAAAATAAATAAATAAGAACGACGAGGCAGAGGCAAAATGAAATTATTTCGAGCAATGTTTCCGTTTCGCAAACATTTTGTGTGCAGAAATAGGAATTGGATTTACTTTATTTATCGAGTTATTCAATTGGAATAAATAAATCTCAAACGTAGATTCATTATAATAATTATTGATGCTTTCGTTATGATTGTGAAATGCCTAATTTGTACAGTTTAGTTTTAAGTTGGTACCTACATGTATAAATTATTTCTTTCTTTCTTCTAATTTCATTTATTATACGTTCCTATTATTTGCAGGTAATGCAAGCAAATAAACACATTTTTACCTGTGTTAATCTGTGGTTCTGAAAAAATTACGAATAACAAAAAAAAATACGAACGAATCAGGTCTTGATATTCAAATTCAAAAATATGTACTTTGATTATTTAAAATGCTTTTTGGAAGGAAGTTTAGTTGATTGTATAAATGTTGAGTTTCAGGTGATTCAAAATCTACAAGTAAAATATTCATATTAATTACAAAACGATTAATCTAAAAATAATCGTTACCTTCTATCGTGCTGTGCTAAATTTGATATAATAATACATAATTATAAACCACAATGAGCACTTGGAACAAAACCGGATGTAATTATTATGAGATAACAAGGAGATAACCATTTGATAAAAACAGATCATTATATTATTTGAAAGAACCAATTTGTTGTCTGTCTGTCTGTGACATTTAATAAGTAACATTAGGCTTTATTTATATAAGCCTACAGGTACAAAATGTTTATTATTATAAAAGCTTCATGCTATATAAATTGACTACATGGATTCCTAATTAGATAGTCAATTTTTATTTATTTGCCAATATAAATTCCATTCCATATTTATTATTTATCATATTGACTTTCCACCGGCGATTACTATATTAGCTCCTCTTGCCGCTACTACAGGCAGGCAATTAATTAGTGCACTCAAAAGTCTGTCCCATTTAAACGCTTTACATACCGAACGGCGAAACAGAAATCAATGTAACATCAAAACCAGTCGGCTCCCGCGAGCCTCGGTATTATAATATTGACAAAAGCGCCCGTTAACCAATATGAAATTCCTGACGAAATTGATCACACATTTCAAATTGCCAGGGTCGGTGGTAGGGCGCCGGTTGGGACGCCAAATTTTATCGGGCGCTGCGGTATGGGTGCTGTGAAATTTCTGTTAAAATTGATCACGCATTTAATAAATAGACGGGGCGAGTGTTAGAGTGGCGGCTGCGGTATCACACGTGGGTGTTTCGAGCTTTGGCTGACATGAAATTATGTCGAAATTAAAATGGATCAAACGTTTGAAATAGCCAGGGCCGGCGTTTGGATAATAACTGATTTGCATACTGGGAAATAATACTTTATGGGGTTAAAAGTTAAAACATAAGTCACTACGGAAAACTAGTACAAAACATCCAAATTCTTTTGAATTTTTTTATAAAATTTGTTACGATAATATACTTAAGGTTGTACAGAATAAGGCCCTGGACTAGTTTGTATTAGAATACATGCATTATATATTTTACACTGGTATAGCTGTAGACGCGGTAAATGAATGGGAAACGCGCATTCGTTCTGAATAGTGAACAGGCCACTTAACAGGATCATTATAACGTTGCGTACGAAGTATGAAGTGAAAGTACGTGCACTAGGTACGCTGGATTTAGGTATACGTTCATAGTAAAAGTTTTTTGCGTATTAGCTTTTAATACTCGCCCTATCGTATTTGTAAAGGGGTAAAATTCAATATAGTTACTACAAAACCGTAATTTTTTTAAGTTGAAAGATGTAAGTGGAAACATATTGGTTTAGTAAAGAATTAGAAATAGATTTTTATCTCTTTGGTCATTCTCACTTTCACTAGTATAAACTTATCTACTGACCTTACTGTAAAATCTAAGACTTGACAATTGTATCCACTACTTTCTATTCCCCATCTACCAATGAACAGACAAACAAAATTGATTTCTAATTGTAATACAGGCGTTCCCAGTGGGTTCGTGCCCCATGCATGCATGCACCATGCACGCCCGAAGTCGTGCCTGTGCATATATTATGGTCGGCGTCGTTTGTGCGATATGCCCTGACGATATGAGGTATAGCCTAAACATGTTATGTCTAGGTTTCACAGGACATGTTTTGGTTTTTGGGACAATGGAATATTTTTAGAATTGTAATATGAGTTGGTTTAAATTTGGGGGCAATTCTTACATACGTTACGTGTACTGTGTAAACAAATCATTGCAATACCGATAAATTCTGTAGTAAAAAACTTAGCACCTCTTAATTAGTGAATTAAATTAAAACGTTTAAAGCCTGATTAAAACGCGAAATGATTCCAAATTAATTGATAAACCCATCGCGAACGCTGGAAGTTTAACCAATCAAATTAAAGAGGCACAATTTGTATCGTATCGAAGCATAATTAGATTACTTTTATACGTGGTCGTTTAATCAGGCTTGTAAAAGCACACGTAATGGCATGTGGTATTTATCCATTATATTACATTGAATTTGTGGTTAAAATCCATATTGTTTATAATTAAGTGTTTATTATTATTGAGTTCGATGAACTGT
Organism: Colias eurytheme; assembly: GCA_907164685.1. Classification (NCBI taxonomy): domain Eukaryota; kingdom Metazoa; phylum Arthropoda; class Insecta; order Lepidoptera; family Pieridae; genus Colias; species Colias eurytheme. Next base: position 1,565 of record CAJQZN010008742.1, on the reverse strand, counting down.
TGATAAGAGGTTGTGTTGTGTTTTATAGATATTTATCTACTGGTCCTATTTGTCTCGTCTTGGATTATATAAATACTAGCTGTCCGCCCCCGCTTCGCCCGTGGTACATATTTCGCAATAAAAAGTAGCCTATGTCCTTTCTCGGGTATCAAAATATCTCCATACCAAATTTCATGCAAATTGGTCCAGTAGTTTAGGCGTGATTGAGTAACAGACAGACAGACAGAGTTACTTTCGCATTTATAATATTAGTATGGAAAGTATGGATTTTTCAATGCAATGAAATATGTTGTCTGCAAATATGGAAAATGTTTAAAAAACCTTTCGAATAAAGTTCTGGGGGGTAACCGGCATCTCTTATAGCAAGCTTATTATAACATTACTATGTCTTTTCGTACCGTGACACCCTTAACGCAAGCTTGTTGCAGCGTTAAACTGATTTTGTTTTTCTAGCAATTTTGATGACGTCACTCGTAATAGTTCACTCAATTATTGGGACCGGTGCGAACTGCGATCTATTTGTATTTGACAATTTGACAGTTATCAGATAATAATAGAACTTTACATCGGCTTGTTCGAAGTAAACAAGTGCGTAATCATCACGAGTCCCTATGAGATATGGGGGCATCATATGAACAATTTGAAAATACAATATAACCTACAGATTTATCTGTATAAGATAAAAGTAATGTAAGTACCATACCCAATGCAAATCTATTTAAAAATACGTCTGTATAAGTACACATTCTCCACTTGTTATTTCTCTGTATAATAAAATGCAACTCTACTTATTCCCTAAACATAAATTTTATCTTATACTTAATGTAAATCTATAAAAGATTGTTTATTATTTCTTCATGATTCAATATATTTTATCATGTTATTATTTACCTATATAGAATATAAGACTATAAAAGTAAATCTACACTCAAATGCACTACCCATATTATACTTATGTAGTCTGTTGTTAAGGATCTCATTTAATTTTGAGAAATAAAACCATTATTTATTTCCAGATTCTACAATCAATTCCGAGCACAAGGAATAAGATTACCCAGAGTAACCACATGGAAGCATTGATAGTATTCAAGAAGCCATAGTGCCAGCGCAACATGAATATATTTTTTTCAATAGGAAGCAATATCATACTTTAAATGTTTAAGTGCAATAAAAAACATTTATAAATCCAAAATCTTTATTTAGTCCTTTTTATTTATTTATTGACAAATCATTTGCTCCTTTACTTCTCTTGATATCATTTATATAAAAAAAGTGATAAAACATGGAAGTATTCGAAATTAGATTCAATTCTATTTAGCTTAAATATTTATTAAAAACAATTAGGTAGATATATAACTCAAATCCAAATTTGTAAGTAAATAGCATATTAAAAACACCCTTGATTAAAAAAATTAAGTTTTATTTATAGTATCAGCCTTTAAAACTTAAAATGCAATAAACAAAAACTTTATATTTACATCACAATGAATAATTCCTACACTAATAGATTAATGGTACTTATATTTTTATTTTAAATTTAAATCAATTATTGTATTTGCATAATA
>CAJQZN010008659.1:0-13698 GCA_907164685.1 Colias eurytheme | reverse complement strand
GTTACAAATGACTCGAAATTTTGTGTCAGTATCTCCCGGTCTATATAGCCTTACACAATTACCTCTCATTTTAATAAACGATAAATTAATTAATATTACTTAAAAGTGTTATAAAGCTTTCACAAGTTAAGTATTTATTTATTTATCTCCATGTCTAATGGACAGAGTCCTTCGAATTATGACCGTTCTAATTTAAGATGTCGACTCACCCCAAACTTTATACTATTTTGGTTCGAATGAGAATAATATATTGTTGAGGGAGAAGGTAATTTAGATGTTTATTTATTTTACAAGTTTATTTTGTATCATTTGAACGATAAAATGCATTGAAAATAAATTTTATAAATTTCAGTAGGTAGTCATTGTATTTTTGCATTGTTTTTTACAATTAATGAATATTTTCATCAAGAGAAAGAAGAAGCAATTTTCTAAGCTTTTTACTGAAAGAATCTATATTTACTTCTTCATAACTTAACGGTATATAATTATTGTCATACATAATACATTACATCAATTAGGTACACAAAAATTGCTTACTTATTTTCACTTTCACGAACTGTTGAGGTTATTAAAGTCAAATTCTTTGACTTATTGAAATTCAAAGAAATTGACTTTTCATATTATGGAAATTAATACACTAGTGTCTAGTACTTAAAGGTATTGTAAGATGTTTATTTTTAATCATTTCCTCATATTTAAACGGAAAAAAAAACATAAAAGGGATATTAAGTTATAGAAGTCTAATTCAGAAGACTCCGCTTTATAAACTTAGTCTGCTTCTGCATCTCACATAATAACTAATACTAATATTATAAATGCGAAAGTAACTCTGTCTGTCTGTCTGTTACTCAATCACGCCTAAACTACTGAACCAATTTGCATGAAATTTCGTATAGAGATATTTTGATACCCGAGAAAGGACATAGGATAGGTTTTATCCCGGAAATCCTACGGGAACGGGTTTTTCTTTGAAAACGCGGGCGAAGCCGCGGGCGGAAAGCTAGTAACTAATATATGTACCTACAACATATAGACCCAAAGTTTCTTCTAAATCACGCGAAATTACATCCACGATCTAACACTTCATAACAATAAGTTCTTTCTTTACGAGGCAGCAGGAGTAATTAGGATGTATGGTGGTGAATCAACCGCGCCCACTGCCTCGACCTAATCAAGGACTATGCCAAATAAGTAAGTGGTTTCTTGTAGATATTAGTGATGTGCTCGTATTGTCACGATAGTGGTATAAATAATAATTGACGCTTTGCGGGAACTATAAATATTTAACTTGGGGATAATAAATTATGTATTTAAAGGTGTGCTAGAAGGTGATTAAAGTATTAAGAGATGAAAAGATAACGATGTGATTTATTTTATACTACTGGAGCTTTTCAATCCTGCAAAAGCACATGGATGCTTTTAATACCTACAACAACAAGCGAGACTCTTGCTATTTATTAATCGTAACTTATTAATATCAATGAGGATAAGAACAGTTATATATTGAGTCATAGACACAAACACAAATTATATTGCAATAATATTACTAAGTTGTTATAATACACAGTTTCAGGATCCATAAAAATAAAGTAAAAATAAATTCATAATTATAGGTAATCGATGTTTCAACAAATATTTTTAACTCCTTGTAGAAAAAGTTCGTAAATACCCAACGCTTTGTTTCGATAATAATTTAACCTTAACCTGTTCATTTATCGACACGATGACGTCACTAGACGTGAACTTTAGACCTAGGCTAGAAGCTCGGTAGCGGTAAGCGATGTCCGCCAACGTCAACAATAAATTGCGATGAGACTACATTCATTTTGTGGGTCTGCTCGCAATTAGTTCCTATGTACGGTATTAGGAAAATGAATTAATGGAAATAATTTTTCTTTCACAAGTACCGTTGAGTTTATTGAAGAGAGATCTGGCTTTATTAGTTTTATTTAACATTTATGTTACCTTCTCGACATCAATCAATGTCTATAGGAACATATCTAAGCTAATTTGTCGAGCTAAGAATAAAAAAAAAACTATCAACATTTTTTACAAACACAATGACTTCCGTAAACAATTATAACAAGTACAACCTTTACAACTAAACCTAATACAATCTCGGGTAATAACCATAGATAATTTAATCACTAGAATCATTTGCAGTGTTAATATAATTTAAGATTAACACATAGAACGCTAATTACAAAGCACAGATCAATCACAGTGACCCTCACATCAAATCTAAATGTCATATTACCATATTAAATCAAACCTCAGTTGCATACACCCTCCCACACAGGTTCCCATTGAATCATCACAAAGTACTGTATGAAATACGTTTCTTAATGAACCATTAATATAAATCGAAGTATTGTCGATTTAAGACGTAAGTAATATGGTATAGTGATCTATGATTGATGTTATATTTAATTTGTTTTAATCTGATGATTAGCCTACATTTTAGTGAGGTTAATTTGTTTGTTATAAGAATCGTAGGTTCACTTACATGAGATTGTGTATGACGTTTTGTTCATTCACTTTCTTCATGATTATCGGTTATATGCAAATAGAAAACTGAGGATGTACCTATAAACACAGTATCACGTAAGACAAACATAAAAACTAACGTAAACATTGAATGATAAAAAAATAAATAACTGGAGGTGTAATTACGTGACTGCAAAATACGTACTGAGAAATATGAATGTATATAGGAAGGTAGCGAAAAAATTAATCTACCCTCACTTTTTTCAGTCCTTTCATTACATTCATGTAAGTGCAAGCAGTTGCAGAAAAGGATTGCTTATATTTTTATACGAGTAACTAATCACATTTTATGCGTGTAAGTACCTACTACCTATAAAATATTTATTTAATTATTGTGTTTTATAGCTTAGTTTTCCATACGATATTACTCATAGTCTTAAGCGCGTCACACACGGTGAAGATACTATATAATATTTTATCTTAAGATACGGTAATATTTTATATTATAGTATCTTAAGGTATCCGGTATCAGCGTTCTGACCATCATTTTTCTTTTTGTCATTGCGTACTAAGACCCCTGTAGAACCGCCATCCTGTTACAAATGACCCACAAAATTTCGGGTCAGTTGTAACAGGATGCATTGCGCATTATTATACTCAACGTACCGCCTATTGCTTTATTGTTCCCTTTAATCCATATTATTAAAAAGTACGCTTTTTAATGCTTACATAAAATAAATATTAAATTACAACAACAGTTACAAAATTATTAATAGCCGTTTATAATATTCCATAGCGTGTGTTGTTATCACTGTTACCGTCATGCGTCACTTCTCGCAAGGTGTTCATCGATATTTATCGAACAAACCAAATTTATTTAGGTTTTAAAATCCATAGTAATATTTTTGTAAGTACATATTTGATTTACATAATATCTGATAATAATATTATGTCCTTATTCTTATAGAAGCATGATTTTCTTGATGTAGGTATCGGCGTAGGTATGTAATGTTAGCTTAAAACCTGCGCATTGTAGTTTTTCACATTTTTTTCTAAATGCTGCTATTGAAATACTTTATTTTTAGATTGATAGAAATGTGCGAAATCGCTAACGATACCTATATAGATAGTCTTTCGGTATGTCTAAACAGGATACCTACTACAAATTTTAATCGCAATTGTTTAGTTTTACTAAATGAAGTAAATCGATCGGTGATGTACATTATCAGTACCATTTTTAGTTTTTAGGCTGGCTCATGTAGGTAGATACGATAATTTGGTCAGCGAAACACCTTTACCAATACCCGCATAATCAATTATCATCAAGATACCGTTGCCATGGTGACGCTAATGCCATACCACCCTTGGTAAAAAAGCTGAGACCGAGAGGCACTGCCTGGCACCAAGTATTGACCGGTAATTCCTAGCGGTCAGACGAAGCAGATATTTCGTGTTTTAGAACGAATACAATAAGTTTATAATTAAACCTATGTACCTATATAGGTATCTATAATGGCAAATCAAACTTAAAAAAAAGACTAATTATCTTGTTCGTAGTATTTTATATAGGTACTAAGATACTAAGATATATACATCTATTTGATTAATATGAACGAAACAGTAGGGCCTTATTATAAAGTAATTAAAAATGATCTGCAATGACAGACTAAACATAAAACAAATTCGATGTTTCAATGTCGCAATTTTATATCAAAGCTCTGACTATGAAATAAGTAAAAATTGAGAAAATAAAATTTACAGATCGATTTATAAATAGATACAATTATTATACTAATTGCTAATTTTCCTTTATAAAAAACTTAACGTTTAAAAAGCGTAATTCATATTAATTAGTTAATACGCTGTCCATGTCCTCATACAAACATCATAACACAATAAACACAGCAAGTTTTTGCGATTTCCACTCAAGAAAAATTATCATCACAACAAAGGATCGTCAACGTCACTCATAACTGACCCGTATGACCCGCCCCCTTGGTCAAGTTCGATTCCTGACTACAAGGTCAGATCCTAGATTTACATACAAACAGCCATAACTTGACTAATGACCGGCTATGGAAGGGTCAAGTTTTTGTCACGTTTCTAAGATTATTATAATTACCTTGCTCGTCTTGTTACGTTCATTGTGTTCAGTTGAACTCTATTACAAGACGATACAGTTGAATTTCGTGTAACTTCAATTTTTGAGTGGAATAACATCTTCGGTCCGTAAATTGTTTTAATGTTTACGGAATTACGAACAATGGAGCGCTTTTTCACATTTAAATTAGGGATGTAACGATACCGATACCGATACCGATATATCGGCCGATATAATCGGCAAGCCGATATATCGGTATCGCCGATTATAAAACAACCGATACCGATATCAAACAATTCAAAAAACCGCGCCCAATGAACGATGCCGGAGGCCGCCCGTGCGCACTTTGTTTTTTGAAAAAACTCTACCAATAGTAAACTTTTATTAGGAACTGATTATATGTGTATAACTTAAAGTTTAAGTAACTGACTTTGCAAAATAACAATACTAAAGTAAATGGTTTTCTTGTTTTTTGATTTGGCATTGTTATTTAAAAGAATACGATTTACAGTTGAGTCTCTGTTAAATGTTGGTAACTTTTATACATAATTCACTATTTATTTTTCTACCAAGCCATCGATATCGGTATCGGTATCGGTATCGCCGATATTTTATTATAAATATCGGTATCGGTATCGTATCGGCAAAATCATGTATCGTTACATCCCTAATTTAAATCAAATATTTGAGAATTATTGTATTGTTGGATGAAGAAAAAATAGTTCTACGTTTTATAATTTTAGAATTGATAATATTAAGACAATGATAATGAATCGTTACATAATTATTGTGAACAGTTTACAGTAGCTAATACGTTCTATAATCTTATATATAAAAATGAATCGCAAAATGTGTTGGTAAGCGCATAACTCGAGAACGGCTGAACCGATTTCGATAATTCTTTTTTTATTATATTCCTTGAAGTACGAGGATGGTTTTTATGTAGAGAAAACGTAAATATGTACCACGGGCGAAGCCGGGGCGGACCGCTAGTATATTATAATATTGTGATGTCTGATATTAATTAAATTTAATGTTAGTACCTACATTATGTGTTTTTATTTTCCGTCTTACACTAGACACAAAATTTTCAAAAAATTTACAATGATAAATGATGACTATTTTAAAAATAAGTACATAGTTAAGTAGATATATTCAATAATAGAAAGAAAAGTTTTATTCATCATTTTAGTGTGCGTATAAATTAATACAGCCTCCTTGGAATTACAATATACATGACAATACGTTTAACAGTAGGTATCGTATTAACATTGCAATTCGATACATCGATGTTATCACACGCAGAATCGATTTTGTCACTCGAATGACAAGATTGCATAATAGCTCTTTTAACTGATAACAATTATACGCTTTGCCTGAATAGACATTAGCATTGTGCGAATTCTGGCTAAGTAAATATTTTGACAGGGATCCCTTTTATTGAGTTACTTAAAGGACAATAGTGAATGGAGACTACAGTAGCTACAAAAAGGTGTCCTTGCTTTTTTGTACTAATCTTCAACTAATATACAGAAAAACGCGACGTATATTTTGCTATAAGGAATTTAATTTTCCATCATTTTAGGTTAAAATGTTATTTAACAGTAAATTGTGAAGCACTTATTTGATATTCTCGAGAACTTGCAAAAATGAAAGTGTCTGTTTTTCCGGGACGTAAAATACTTGGTTGACGGCCAATATGCATATTGCAACATTAAATTCAACGAACATTAGGGAAAGCTATAAAAACAACTGACCATATAATCCTGACCAGTTTAAATTGAGCTCTAATTGTTTGTAAATATTGTTCAATTGTACGAATAAAGAGGGTTCTTTATAAGCTGGGTACACAGTAGGCTCAAGATATCGAAACATCGATTCGGAATTGAAATAAAAGTTAAACAATGGATGCGCGGCCCGAATCCTAATGAGAGGTTGTAGGAGCCATGTGGGCTGGAGGTCAAACGTCATATGTTCCAAATTCAAATGCGATTTTTTAACAGAGTACCTATCAATTACATGTATTATGAGTAATCTATTTGAATACGAATGTGACGTGTTGTTGGGAATTGCATTACATCTAACCATAATTTTAAAGAATTTCCATGAGGATAAGCTAGACACTATAAATCATTCATCATCAAGTAAAGCGGTTTACTTATTACTAATACTTTAAAGTCCTAATAAGAAGCATGGAATATAACGGACCTATAAAATTAACCTGACAATACCTATATATAAACAGCTAACATGTGTCTTGTCCATCATAATATATACCTATGCTATAAACTTCACTACATATTTCCAAGTCCCAACATTTCATACAACGTGAAGCAATACAGATTTGTGGCGAAATTACAGACCGACACTACATGAATACATTCTTCAACTGTCCTTTGAAGAAGTAATTATTAAAATAATCATAACAATAAGAAGGAGGACCGAAATAATTTGCAATTGGAAAGTATTGAAAATGAATTCATTCTGTAATGACACGTTGGTCGCAGTTCGTGTGTGTCAAACAATAAAAATCCCACTTTTGCGGTCCAGCCAAATGGTGTTTTATAAACGTGCTTGGACAAAGAAATGTATTGAGTCGTCTTTTCAATGATTGTGCAAAATATGTGGAATAGCAATATTGTGTTGTTAAATTATCATTTGACCAAAAATGATCACTTTTCATGTTGAAAGTGGAACTATAACTATTATAATAACCATAACACCATTAATGCTTGTGTTGAAATTTTAAAGAAAAAAATATTGTCTTTGATTTATAGAAACAAATCTTATTAAAATGAGGGTAGTCACCAATACATACAAGGCGTCTTCTTTTAGTCTACCTTTATCAAATTCAAAATTTTCTTAATAAAAATAATAATGTCGACTCTACAGATCGAGAAATGATTGTTATTTTCGGACAAAGCATTACATAAATATATTGCATTATCAATAGCAATTTTGAGCCGTCGCGGTCGTCATCTGACAACAGAAATTGAATAATGATTTTATTATACTCGGTAAAAACCGAATTATGAACACTACATACTTCAAGCACTGTTCTTACAATACGAGTGAAACATGACAAATAAAATTAAAAACTGAGTAGAATCCTGATTTTACCAGTATATAAGTACCTACAATTTTTTTTCGCTGGACTTAAGACATCCCAACCTTATTACCTTTTCTTACTTATGAAGGACATACACATATTTGTTTACCTTCCATTAACATCATTTAACGAACGGTAAAATTAGACTTTGCACAACTCAACCGTAACAAAGCAAACAAGGGGAAAAATGCCATCCCATGTGCAGGATATGTTGATTATGCTAATTTCTAAGCTGAGCCTAACCAACTGTTGTCGCAAGCCAAAACCGCAGCAGGTGAAAGCAAAATGACCAAGCCTAAATACTTAATCAATATAGCTAACCGCAAAGCTCATGAATTTTTCGGTATCCACTAAACGGTAATCGATGGACATGTGGCTAATGCTACGCTATGGTGTAATGACTTCCTCGGAAGAATAGCATTTGTGGACCATGCAATTACAGGGGTCAATGTGGTATGAACAAAATATTGTGTTGGCTAAAACGCATCGCGTGGTGGTTCGTATTGAGGCACTTTTATTCTACCCAGCAAATTTGACTTTTCAATCATACAGGCTCAGTTGAGAAAGAGTAAGCTATTACATGCGTTTTGAAACTAATTAAAAACATCTAAAATATACACCAAGAACAAAACATTTAAAAGCACTTAATTTATAAATGGAAGCGAAACATCGGACGATAAATATTCACAAATCACAATAGTTTCTAACGGCTGACTGGATACTGTCGAAACAAAAGGTGGAATTAATCATTGACAGAACGTTATGAAATATGTAATTGGTTTTGGCGATTATAATGAGTCCAAATGACGCGTAATTAATGAGCGAGTAAGAGAAGATTCGACCCACGGCGCGTAGGATTGTTCTCTATATTAGGAAGGTGAAGTGAAATGGAGTAATGGATGGTTGAAGTTGCGAAATGGGTTGTGAAAGGTCACTTAACTTTGACCTTAAATGACACAAGTAAACAAAAACAATGTGTTGATAAAGGGCAGATTGTAATAGGCAAGGAGTATGGAAATAACGTTCACTTGAAAAATGCAAATTTAGAAAACATATTTTATTGTAGTTAATTAAACATTTTCTTAATATATTCCTAATATAGTTTTAAGTGTCTAAACAAAGCAATATTAATTAAGAGGAGGTTCTTAATTAAATACACGTTTCTATACCAGTAAGTAGTAAAATTCAATTTTATTTTATGCTATTAAGTATCGGCTGACTGTACTTAGCGTAATTTTTCTTGTTTTACGATTTACCCGCACAGCAATAGAAAGCTCCTCAAAATATTGCAACATTATTAAAGTTAAACCATCCAGTAAATGTTTCAAGTAATAAAAGATGACCGATCAAACTATTTAAAAATAGAGGGTGTGATTGTTACACTCATCAACATCACAAAGGCTGACATTTTGTAAGCGATTAGCATACTGGTCAGCGACTGACATTCATATTTTTTTTATTATTATAATTTGTTTCCTGTCACTCATTTTTATTTTGATGATTATTAAGATTTCATAATGCGATTTAAATAACTACAATGTAAACAAATCTCATTTATATTCGTAAAATGTTTGAATATTAATGCATGGTCAGTTGTGTTCTTCTTTTGTTGAATGGTAAGCAATTGTTGGCGCGGTCTGCATCTGGATGGGTCAATGCTTCAAAATTGACAACTGAGGTCTTTTAGTACTATTATGGAAAACTTTAAGTGGACATTTTTATTGCAATAGTAGAGCTTAGAGCTTCATCCAATTTGGATAGGTACAGGATATGTTTGGCATAATAAATTATAAAACTGTAAAATTTCTACTTTTCGCAAGATTTTCAACGCTTTAGGTTTGAGCATTCAATTTAATGATATTTATCATGCATTTAAATATGTTTACGGATAATAATTGTAGTGTTATATCACAATTTAGACTTTCTTATACTTAATACTTTTTGTCTGTCTGTTTCAATTTTAATTAATTTTGATTCCAGCACATCCACGTTGCGAAAAATGTTTGTTTAAAAATTTTAAACTTTTCATCCATTCATCATTTAAAAACGTTATAAAAATTAATGACTATACTTATACTTATAAGTACAATAACATTTATAACCAGTTGTTAATATACAAAAAATATCGAAACTCGCATACGTTAAAATACACGCTTAAACGATCCATTCAAGTCCGCTACAATGATAAAGCAATTTGCCATCGAATTTGTTTTACAATAAAACAAAACGTCTGCCCACTCGTGCGTTTAAAGAGCAATAAAAAATCGACCAAATATTCATGAATGGACGACGGTGTAAGCTTCGATAGGTGTGACTCTTACCATTGTGTTGCGCTATGACGTGTCTATAGCCTACTTCGACGTACATTGACGATTATTTTGATAACGATCAAAGCACGATGCATACTGTAGCAGTAATGAACGTTGAAGTAAAGTGTATGTTCAACTATATGTTTTTGTTTAAAATATATTGGTAAAGAGGGTGATTAGAATGAGCGTGCGCGTGGGCAGGCAGGCTGTCGTCGCGAAAGGGTCATTGTGAATAATATTATAGAGCGAAGAATCGATAGAAAGTAACAAAAATTGTAATAATGGACGATTATTATTGTTTTAATACCTACTCAAAATTTAATCCATTTAAGTACCTAAGTACTTACAAACTTTTAATTTTAACCCTCGCAAAAAGCTTTGAAATAATTTTCTAATAGGAACTGCCTAGTCATTCCTTGGTTTTGTAACTAACGAAATTCTATAGATTTTCATTATTATGGGTACTCATTTCCATAATACTCGGGTACCACCAGAAGGACAGTACCCGGATCTTTGGAAGGCTTACGTGGGGACACGGATCCAACACGCAGAGGCCCTTTCGAGAATTTTAATGTGTTGTGGGACACCAGCCGCAGCCTGCCCATGACTGCACTATAGAGATACAGCCCTGGGCAGTCCGCGGCCGATGTAGGACTATTGCAGGGTATGGAAATTTAATGATTGGGCTATGGATTGGGATGCTAAATGGACTGTTATGGGTACTCATTATTATTAGCGTCACACAAAATAAAGACGTAATTCATTTGAATGACTCTTTTACTTTTAAGTAGGTTATTTTACTAAGTTAAGTATTAAATTTTATGTTTTGAGATCTTCGATAACCATTATTTAATAAGTAATAACGTTCCTACCCCATATTATATAGTTTTCAAAAACTATCATACAAAGTCAGATTGTTTAGATCAAAGTAATGGTGGCTCGTCTATACAACACGTTCGTTCATCTATCCGTATTTGCATAGAATGAAGACGGTCTGGACACACGGCCTGTCATTAACGGACGCTCCACCCTTCGAGCACAAATTATTGTGTTGTGACGCGCCTTTATGTTTGCGACACATTTGTAAGCGATTGTACTTGTGAGCACGCTTTTGAGAATAATTTAGTGGAGAAAATTATTTTCCTGCTTCCTGACAAATTAGTTCTTTTTGCTTATTTTATTAAGGTAGTTGACGCGGATCAACAAAATTTTTTTGATGTACCTGCAAATGTAACGAAAAAAACGTTAACGTTTCAGTATTACGTTTTACCAATGTTTCTGAACACAGATTTTAAGGAAGTACTCAAGAGGAAAGAAAGATGGAGTCCTGCCTATTTTAGAAATAAAAAAATACTGGACGTCTATGTAGGTACTATTCATAAATTCCATATCAACTTGAAAGCACGATTACGATACTTTATTGAATTTCGTTTTATTATTGCACACCTTTTACAAAGTTCATCATAGATCCAATATCGCAAAGGGATATTAAATCCAAACCTACTCTATAAAACAGATCGCAACAGGTATACATCAAAAATATGTTCAAAACGGTCAAAAAAAGCATTAAAAAGAATTGTATGTGGCCTTTGTCCATATTTTTTACTACCCCTATATTTTTTGCAATAAAAAAGGTGTTTTTATAAAATTTCTAAGCAAACGACGCGAATAATTCTCCCGTTTCATGTTTCTTAGTTTTTTGTGAGATTTTAAACGCCCACGGCCATTGTTGGCCTATCGTTTTGATCTCCATTTGATAGACCTCTGATGGACCCTGGGAACTATTGTCCAGTTTTTCATTTCTTTACCAAATTGATTGATGGTGTTCTAATACATTGTGCTGCCTGTTGGAGTTGAAGTAATTAAATTAGAATTAATTAAACCCATTCTTGAGGAACACGTGTTTATAGAAACGTATGTTATTAATCGAAATTTTAAATTTAAAAGTCAAGATGTTACAATTTGTGTCGATTGAATGAATGTAGTTAAAAATACGTGTATTCTGGAAGCAAGATATAAAATATGATACGTAATCACAAGCACTCCAACTGTTATGTGCAAAACTATGTACCTACTCTCAATTTTTTTTTATGAAACAGCAGTTTACTATGAAAAATATTAAACAAGTGTACTAACATTATATGTTATTACATACAATTACCTATTCTACATTTATGCACCGATAAAATGTAATTTATAAGATCTCCCAGAAGACGCAAGAAATCACAGAGTACAAGCCATAATAATATGATCAGCACAGAAAAGCACTGGGCAGGCCAACGTCGACAAAAGAAAGATGAACAAGATCCGATACTGCAACTTAACTTAATTGGCCCTTCGAAAAAGCTGAAAAACACTGATTTTTATATTTAAAATTGTATTTGTCAGTCTGATACTGAAACTATTTTTCATAAATACAAGATAACCATTTTAGGAACTTTCCTCCTGTTTAAAAGACATGGATGGCATCTTAAACTAATTATTTGTCCTTAGTAGATTTGTGAGTTTTTGTAGAAAAAGAAATTAGAATAGTTTAATGACCGCTCTGTCCCTGATGCTATCAGAAACACATGTTGAGTCAGCTAATGAACTTGAGGACATCGTAAAAACTACTAGAACATTTAAATTCACGCATAATTGTAGCGGTAGTATTTAGAGCAATTTATTTATGTACCCATTGAAAATGCAATAGAAATATTCTATTTTTTTATGAAATTGGTTGTTTGTCTTGATTTGGTTATTATTTTTTGGTTTAAATACATATTTTTCGAAATGTTGCAAACACAAGTGATCTTTATATTACAAGAAAAGGTAAGATTTTTTAATATAGTTATAGCAAGGTTGCAATTAACATCATAAAACATAATAAATAACCGCTCAATCATATAAAGGCTAAAGCATATAAAATCCCTTAACAAGAAAGTGTAAAAAATATTTAAATAAAATGCATTCGTCTCACAGATAAAAAAGGGTCTTATAACACCGCACCACAAGTTTCCACTCGAAGTGATTTATGCCTCCGCAGACCATAACGGTATTTGTTTTTATATCCAAATAAGAGACAAAAACCATATTCATATGTGTGTCAGTGAAACGGGCCATACGGGGTTGGTGATAAAAATTATGAGTGTAGTACAAAATTTCTAAAATAGGACATTTTAATACACAATGACTTACGAAATATACAATAGAAATAATGTGATTAAAAATCGAGATTTTAAAACAAGTTGGTGTCGAAAATATTATAATTTTCAAAATGTCATATTATAATTTCCTATATTAACATGAAAATCAATAATTAATTAATCTCACCCGTTAACTTCTAGCCTTTTGACTTCATCAGCATACAATTTAATGGTATTTCATTTATTTCCGTTTAATATCAAATGCTACTGTAATCGATACTTGCAATTATTTATTTACGCTTCAACCTTATCCAGATGCAAGTCAACAATATTTAATAAAGGAGGGTCCTAAGATCATTCTCATAATGTCTTAAAAGTCCATTACATACGCATGTATGAAATTCGATCCATCGTTTATACTTTCCTAAGAATTAAAAACATATTTATGATTTAAAACACGACACACGTGGTCGCCAGAAGCGCATGTGTCCACGGTCCACACTTGGCCATATGGACATTGATAGTCCGTACCTATATAATAACTAAACATAGAACTATAGGATTTTA
>CAJQZN010008619.1:0-14242 GCA_907164685.1 Colias eurytheme | reverse complement strand
CAAGTGTCGTAATGCATTTCATTAATATATTACTAAGCAATGATCGTTGGTTTAGATAAATGTTTAAACCTGCATACATTTTGAAATATTTACAAATAAAGAACTGCAGGTACGCTCATTATTTTTTACCCAAGTTGTGGTTATTATTATTATAGAAAAGAGGTTTGTTTTATTTATCTCCTCTAATCATGTAAAACCTATTAATTTACAAAACTTTAAATTGCGAAGGATGTTAATATTTGATCGTGGATATAAAATTTCACCTCTGAAACTTTGCTTGACTTTCACAAGTTCTTGCCCTTAGATGCCCTTATCTTACAACTTATCTTTTATCTAACAGAGCAAAGTCAATACTTCTGTCCAAGATATAAAATCAGTGCAATACTATTTGTAATTATTGAACGTATATTGTGAGCTTATAATCGTGCCCCTTATCAATGGCCATCCTGGTCACTGACCACATGGACAGTTTGAGGTCACGGCGCCTGACCTTGCCGCTCGATAATACCGTTTCAAATGACCTTTTTCCTCTTTCCTTGTCGTCCTCAATAGATTTGGGATGTTTGTAACATGAGACCCGTTGTACGAGTAATTTGTTTCGTGATTATGTTCAAATCAAGGATAAATTATGGAGGGTGACACAAGACACAATCTATTTTGGGACCAGTGCTATTAATAATGTGTTTTGCTATGACGTCGCTGTTGTATAAAATTTTTGAATGTATCATCCATTTTTTATAGATGGATTCTGAAAATGTTAGTATGTTAGTTTTTCGAATGGTGAACAATAAATTACCTACAGTACATTAAAATCGCGTTGAACACATTCTTCTTCAGTAACACAATGCATATTTCAGTGAAGCCGAAATAACAAAAGCGATCGTTAATTTCACGTTTATTACAGTGAAATTAATTTGAACCGTGCGTGACGCTCATAACAAAAATCGGACGAGTAATTTGGAGATGTTACAAATTACGGCGAACGTTTTATTGCACATCAGGGAACGCGTAAATCCACCCCCGCGGTAAAATTAGCTTCAGCCGGGAATCGAAGCGGCGACAATGCGATGATTCAGTACAAGAGTCGGCTATTTGTGTCGACTTCCCGTCGCGACGATATCGATCACAGAGCGATGCGCGTGCGCTTCCGGCTGTATTGTCCCGTCTTGGTGATGTTTTGAAGGTGAACGCTCTTATTATGATCACAATTATAATATATGATTTGTTATTTAGTAGGACTTGGGGATGGTGTAATTTTTATATAGGTAAACTATTTTCTATGGGTATTGACCACCCTATTGGTTATGTAGCGACTTACAAGTGTTCTTTTATTTCTGGAACAATAACAATTGTTTGTCGATGTCGCAAAAACCAAAATGCTTAGCAGAAATGAATAATGTCCACTCATCTTGACGTAACACAATAAATATAAAAATTCCACGCTTTTCAGTGCTTGAATTAAAACAAATTTCGTCCACAAATATATCCCATCAGTTGAGTCAGCGGGTTATAATGTTTTAAGAGCATTATCGTTACAATCTGAGTGTAAATTGGCGACGACACGATACGGTACGTATACGATACGATAGAGCATCTGTTTCTTGGAACGGGTGGCGCGCTGCTCGCCTTTTATTTATTGGAATTTAATTGTGCCCACTGTGGTAAATATTCGTGCGATTTTTCTGACTGTTGTCACATTATTGTGGTGGCGATTCATTTTGTTGATTTGTGAAATATTTATTCCTAGTAAAAACATAAGTTTCCCGTATAGATACGATGGTACTTAAAATGTATTTAGTATTTTTTTCATAATTGCCTACATGCAAGGTCGTGATTCTTCGTGAATAAAAAGTGACGTTACTATCGATTTGTTTACAAGATCGTTCTTATTGTAATAACAAAACTAAAATTACCTATTGCTGCGCTGAAAATAATGTGTTCTAAAATATTTCATGAAATAACACAGCATTTTCCGAACCGAAATTATTATTTTTCTCTATTTTGACGATTCAATAGCACTTCTACACACTGTCTAGTTGAATAAATTAATGTTTGAGTTTAAATAATGGTGTAAAAATAATCGCATTTCAAATCCGTTCAAATTAATACGAATGTACTAGCTGTTGTAGGTACAATGCTCGTCAATTAGTTTGTACGCGCCGCGTGTTCGTAACGATGTTTTACAACATAGGACGCGATCCACAACTCGCAAGTTACTGACCTGTTATCTTACCATTTCGCGAGATGCAGCGCCTCCGTGCATTGCCCCGCGCGCCGGTGGTCGTCGTGTCTGTCAGTTGGTGGCTTTTGTGACCCCGCGCGCTGTGGTAGTTACGGGGGCTGTGTGGGGTGGGTGAATTTTGCTTGTGTGGTATGATTTGGTTACAGGGATGGTTATTATGGGTGGATTGTACCCGGTTATATGAACTGGTTATCGTGCTTAATTGAAGCCTTATCTGAAGTAGGACACTTGCTTAGTAGTTAAAGTAGTAGAAACTGCAATATATCTAGGTGATAAATTTCGTCCAAATGGGCTTAGTCATTTTGCGAAAGAGTTACAAACATTCATCTATCTATCTTACCATATTTACAATTTTTTTAAGATTTATCTTGTGGTATATTTTAATTAGAACAAATATATAGGATCAGGCGTTGAAAAGGTATTGAAATGTTATAACAATTTTAAGTTAACAAAACACGTATTTGTTTTGCATGTCTGCCACTGTGGGTATACGGAATGCAAGCATTCCGATGGTTGTTTTATTTGAACTACAATATTATAGGCTCCACCTGCTAGCGCCTGAAATATGTTGTTTATGAGTTTGTCTTCTTTGTTCGTTTTCTTGTAACTTACTGTCTCGCCAATTTGTAGGATGTCAGTTTTTTCATATTAATACCTATTGTATGAACTCTTTTCTTCAGCCAATTCTTATGAATTCCTGTCGCCTATATGATTATACGGTTAGATTGGGATCTTCCGAATCGATTGAGTTTGAGTTTGAATTTTCAGTTAAACGTTTGGTTGTTTATTTAAAAGTTTAAAACATGTATTACCTATCAAAATTTGTGTAGATAGATACTACTTGGTGCATTGACGGGAAACAATAATATGTTTAGGAAATTGATTTTCATCATGTTTAAAAAGAATACAGTGTCCCAAAAATACAAAACTTAACAATGTAAGTGTTTGTATATAATGCTAATATCCTGCGACCCGTTTTACATTATTATTGTTGGAGCAGGAAATCTGTGTGTTTATAAACAAATGCAGCTATTTTCAATGGAATACGCTGCATTGTGGTGTAACCTAAATACTTGTGACCTGAATTAGATATTGAACATGCATTGGTATCATTATGTTAATTGGTAGGATGTTCATGAATATTGTTACTAGCTTTGACCGACGGATTCGCTCGCTTTGTAGCGTCATGTATAAAAGTGTGATGTTAAGCAGATTATACGTGATGGATTAACACACATCTTGGCAAATATCTATAATTAAATGCTGACAAAGTTTTACTATAATTTTCGCAGAATATTTTAGTTTTTTTTATCAATATTGGTTGATAGAGCTTTCTTCCAATTTAAAAGCTTACAGTATTAAAATAGTAAATGACAAATAAAATTTTACCAGAAGAAATTTCAATAATTTCGTTTCACTTTGAAGTTAATTTTATATTTGAACAACACCGGTCAAGGCAAGTCGCGCGTAACAAGCTGTATGCGACGGGTCGACGACCTTTGATTTTGCTGCAGACTTTTGGGTTTGGTGACTCATGCGAACTTTTGGAATATCCGCTAAAATTTGCAAGCTTTTAGGATGCTTTTAATTGGAGGAATGATTGCTTATCTTGATTTTATAATTATGATGAGTATAGCTTTTAAAGTGTTGGGTGTGTGAGCGAAGCTATTTGAGTAAATAATACATTTTAATTAGGGCAGTCTGGTTTAAATATATTTAGATCGTAGTTAAAAATATATCTTGTTTATGTTACAATTTATAAAATTTTGCCTCTTCTGATGATTTTTACTTCAAAAGAGAAAAAAAAAACAGTCTATATTTATACCAACATAAACATGTTATGAATTGAAAACGTCTTTGTTTTGGGGAAAATCGATATAAATGCTTTGACCGATTTAGATTTTGCTTCACGGCTTATTTAATCTAGATAAAGATATATATTTTATATGCATTATACATGTCCAATTATTTTTGTCGAAACATTTAGTTTACATTTAAACAGATTGGTACGTGATTCGAACTTCTCAATGATTCGATCAAATTTCTTATACCTAAGAATAAACTTTTTACCCATAAACTGGCAAAATAATTGTTCTGCACTAAACAAGTGCGACGCTTGCGCAGATTCGCCGCACTTAGATCATCGCTAACAATACGAGCGTGTGACATAAGCTATGCGCGAGCGTACTTGACAGCCGTGTTTGTAAATGTGTGTGTATGTTTGTCCAGTGTCCACTTGGTTCGTAGAAATGATGTGTAAAAAATAATTTCTTTACGGTTGCCGAAAATATGGTCTAAGATTCACAAAGAAAAAATACAGATGAATATAGAATGGAAGTCTGCAGAAGTTCATTGGTTTGGTTAAAAGTTCGTAATGGGATGTGTTAATCTGTTTTCAGTAATTAATGATCGGTTTTTATTTGTTGTAGAATGATGATAAGTACAACCTATTCTGTATAAATGGTATAGGTAATTCAGTGCTCTCAATTTTTAATTGGAAATTTGAATACTTAACAGGTCCTGTGAAAAGCTTGTTCCAACAAAATTAAACTTTAGATTTGATAGTTTCATCTATTAAATAATCTAGATGTCTATATGATTACGAACAGTTGTAGGAAAATGTGCTATTGCATATGGCTCCTGTTATTGTTTATTATTTTGGTGCAAAAATAATTAAAATGTATCATAATGAATCAAGCCTATCACTAACGATTTTGCCTTTTGATATATTAACATTTTCTTACTTCTACGTATGTAGGAAGCTTTGATAAATGCACGCAACCATATTATTTTTACGTACATGGTATTTACCGTATTTAGCCCCTCACGTCATAGATAAAAGGTATTTACAATCCGGTATATATTGCCTATTTTTACCATCATGCTTTGTTCTATACATTCATGCCATTTTTTTAATATGTTATTTGAACTAATAACTTAGCACACTTTTTGAAACATATGCATTATTTTGTCATAATTTTTCTAGCAACATGTGAAACATTTAATAATTAGGAATTTTAATAACAATTTTAATTTAAAGCAAAATAGTTCTTGAAACTTTAGACATCTAGCGGCGAGTAGACGAAACTAAATAGTTCTTCCAGTGTATAATAGATGGCGCTTTTTACAATAAGCTTTGCACGAAGTTTAACTAATAGGTGGCGTGTGCCTTTATTTTCCAAATTAAATAATAAATACGATAAAAGGACAATGATTACTATTTTGATGTATTTTCTTGTGTTTCATTTTACGCGTGTTTTTTGCATTTATAAATTAAAGCCTGTCAATCTACCTGTGACCACGATCGTTGTAAAGTGTTGGGATAAATAATGCACGTTTAAAATCCATTAATAATTTGTATTGTAATTGTTTTCCAGGAGAATCGCGAAGGGAGGGATCCACGGAAGAGCAGTCGGCACCCGATGTCGACAATGATGCGAATGAATGCAACGCTAAGGAAGTGACTGAGAAAGAAAACAAGTGAGTGTTGTTTTGTTCTGTTTGTATAGTGTATACTAGGAATCGTTAATTTAGTGAATTCAATTGATGAACATTTATATCTTGCTTACATAGCATAGATACAAATCATAGCGCCATCTTCGTTCAAACACAGATCACTACGTACATTTCAAAGTTTACTTCGTGTCGTCTCAGGCGATGACGAGATGGCGCTGATTTTAAAAAAGCTTTCGTAACTTCTATCAAGCCGCGCATTATATCTTCTTTTTAAAATATATATTTCCAAAAATAGTAACAAGTCTTCTTTCTAATATACTTTTTGTCACCTTTTTTTAAATTTAATTGTACATATTACAGTACTTTTATAACATAAATACAAAATATACAGGCTGTAATCGTTAAGTGTGCACAGGCGATTTTTCCGTAAGTATTACAGATAACAAAAAACTTTAAACTGATACCGAAAGTACTTAACCTAATGAGTAAAATGGCGGTAATAAATTTTTAAAAATAAATCGAGAAATATCAAAAAAATTATCTTTAAACCCTCCCATACATTAAGTATGAAATATGAATATCCCATATACATTTAATATGAAAGATTTTAGCTTTCTTTTTCTTTCTTGGTTTTCTGCTTTAATTACTTCGCAAATTTGAAGGCATTTTTCCACGCTTTTTCCGGACATTTTCACGCATTTTCCGGATATTTTCCGAGCATTTCCCTGGCATTTTCCAGGGATTTTCCACGCATTTCCCAGGCATTTTCCGGACATTTCTCAGGCATTTTCCGGGGATTTCCAGGCATTTTCCAGACATTTTCCGGACATTTCCCTGGCATTTTCCGGGGATCTTCCAGGCATTTGCCACGCATGTCCCAACATTTTCCGGACATTTCTCAGGCATTTTTCAGGGATTTTCCAGGCATTATCCGGACATTTTCACGCATTTTCCGGATATTTTCCAGGCATTTTCCAGGGATTTTCCAAGGTTTTTACGGAATTTTCCACGCATTTTCCGGATATTTCCCGGGTATTTGCCGGGAAATTCCCAGGCATTTTCCGGGGATTTTCCGAGCATTTTCCACGCTTCTCCCGGACATTTTCACGCATTTTCCAGGGATTTCCCAGGCATTTTCCACGGATTTTCCACGGATTTTCCGGAAATTTCCAGGCATTTTCCGGATATTTTCCGGACATTTTCACGCATTTTCCGGATATTTTCCAGGGATTTTCCAGGCATTTTCCAAGGTTTTCCGGAATTTTCCACGCATTTTCCGGATATTTTCCAGGTATTTTCCGGTTATTTTCCGGGAATTTCCCAGGCATTTTCCGGGGGTTTTCCGGAATTTTCCACGAATTTTCCGGACATTTTCCGGATATTTTCCGGGGTTTTTCCGGAATTTTCCACGAATTTTCCGGATATTTTCCGGACGTTTTCACGCATTTTCCAGGGATTTTCCGGATATTTTCCGGATATTTTCCGAATATTTTCCGGATATCTTCCGAATATTTTCCGGATATCTTCCGGATATTTTCCGGATATCTTCCGGATATCTTCCGGATATTTTCCGGATATTTTCAGGACATTTCCCGGACATTTCCCGGGGATTTTCCGGGGATTTTCCAGGCATTTCCACGCATTTTCCGTACATTTTCACGCATTTTCTGGATATTTTCCAGGCATTTTCCGGTTATTTTCCGGGAATTTCCCAGGCATTTTCCGGGGATTTTCCGAGCATTTCCCGGGGATTTTCCAGACATTTACAGGCTATGTCAGGGAAATGTCCGGAAATGCCTGGTAAATATCTGGAAAATACCCGGAAAATGCGTGAAAATGTACGGAAAATGCGTGGAAATGCCTGGAATATCCCCGGAAAATGCCTGGGAAATGTCCGGGAAATGTCCGGGAAATGTCCGGAAAATGCGTGAAATTGTCCGGAAAAACGTGGAAAACGTCACTTCAAATTTGCGAAGTAATTAAAGCAGAAAACCAAAAAAAGAAAAAGAAAGCTAAAATCTTTCATATTAAATGTATATGGGATATTCATATTTCATACTTAATGTATGGGAGGGTTTAAAGATAATTTTTTTGATATTTCTCGATTTATTTTAAAAATTTATTACCGCCATTTTACTCATTAGGTTAAGTACTTTCGGTATCAGTTTAAAGTTTTTTGTTATCTGTAATACTTACGGAAAAATCGCCTGTGCACACTTAACGATTACACCCTGTATATTTTGTATTTATGTTATAAAAGTACTGTAATATGTACAATTAAATTTAAAAAAAGGTGACAAAAAGTATATTAGAAAGAAGACTTGTTACTATTTTTGGAAATATATATTTTAAAAAGAAGATATAATGCGCGGATTGATAGAAGTTACGAAAGCTTTTTTAAAATCAGCGCCATCTCGTCATCGCCTGAGACGACACGAAGTAAACTTTGAAATGTACGTAGTGATCTGTGTTTGAACGAAGATGGCGCTATGATTTGTATCTTTGCTATGTAAGCAAGATATAAATGTTCATCAATTGAATTCACTACATTAACGATTCCTAGTATACAAACAGAACAAAACAACACTCACTTGTTTTCTTTCTCAGTCACTTCCTTAGCGTTGCATTCATTCGCATCATTATCGACATCGGGTGCCGACTGCTCTTCCGTGGATCCCTCCCTTCGCGATTCTCCTGGAAAACAATTACAATACAAATTATTAATGGATTTTAAACGTGCATTATTTATCCCAACACTTTACAACGATCGTGGTCACAGGTAGATTGACAGGCTTTAATTTATAAATGCAAAAAAACACGCGTTAAATGAAACACAAGAAAAAAAAAATATTAATCATTGTCCTTTTATCGTATTTATTATTTAATTTGGAAAATAAGGGCACACGCCACCTATTAGTTAAACTTCGTGCAAGGCTTATTGTAAAAAGCGCCATCTATTATACACTGGAAGAACTTTTTAGTTTTGTCTACTCGCCGCTAGATATCTAAAGTTTCAAGAACTATTTTGCTTTAAATTTAAATTGTTATTAAAATTCCTAATTATTAAATGTTTCACATGTTGCTAGAAAAATTATGACAAAATAATGCATATGTTTCAAAAAGTGTCCTAAGTTATTAGTTCAAATAACATATTAAAAAAATAGTATGAATGTATAGAACAAAGCATGATGGTAAAAATATGTAATTATAGGCAATATATTCCGGATTGTAAATACCTTTTATCTATGACGTGAGGGGCTAAATACGGTAAATACCATGTAAAGAATAATATGATGTACGTAAAAATAACATGGTTGCGTGCATTTATCAAAGCTTCCTACTTACGTAGAAGTAAGAAAATGTTAATATATCAAAAGGCAAAATCTTTAGTGATAGGCTTTATTCATTATGATACATTTTAATTATTTTTGCACCAAAATAATAAACAATTACAGGAGCCATATGCAATAGCACATTTTCCTAAAACTGTTCGTAATCATATAGACATCTAGATTATTTAATAGATGAAACTATCAAATCTAAAGTTTAATATTGTTGGAACAAGCTTATCACAGGAACTGTTAAGTATTCAAATTTCCAATAAAAAAATTGAGTACACTGAGTTATACCATTTATACAAAATAGCTTGTACCATCATTCTACAACAAATAAAAACCGATCATTAATGAAAACATTTCTCAAAAATTTAAAAAAAAATATTCCAGTAGATACATTGACTGAAAACAGAATAACACACTTCATTACGAACTTTTAACCAAACCAATGATCTTCTGCAGACTTCCAAAAACAAAAAGGAGTAGGTTCTATATTCATCTGAATTTTTTCTTTGTGAATGTTAGACCATAATATTTTCGGCAATAGTGAAGAAATATTTTTTTACACATAATGTCTAGGAACCAAGTGGACACTGGACAAACATACAAACACATTTACAAACACGGCTGTCAAGTGCGCTCGCGCATAGCTTATGTCACACGCTCGTATTGTTAGCGATGATCTAAGTGCGGCGAATCTGCGCAAGCGTCGCACTTGTTTAGTGCAGAACAATTATTCTACAAGTTAATATAAGTAT
The DNA here is from genome assembly GCA_907164685.1 of Colias eurytheme. Taxonomy (NCBI): domain Eukaryota; kingdom Metazoa; phylum Arthropoda; class Insecta; order Lepidoptera; family Pieridae; genus Colias; species Colias eurytheme. The sequence continues at coordinate 4,451 of CAJQZN010008619.1, read as the reverse complement.
AAAGAGTTTATTCTTATAAGAAATTTGATCGAATCATTTAGTTCGAACTATCGAATATAATATAGTTCGATTCATTGACTCGAAGTGCTCGAAGTTCGAATCACGTAGGTATCTGTTTATGTATAAACTAAAATTTTCGACAAAAATAATTGGACACATATTGCATATTATATCTTTTTCTAGATTAAATAAGCTGTAAAGCAAATTCTAAATCGGTCAAAGCATTCATACCGATTTTCCCCAAAACAAAGACGTTTTTAATTCATTACATATTTATGTTGGTAAATATAGGCTGTTTTTTTTTTCTTTTGAAGTAAAAATCATCAGAACAGGCAAACTTTTATGAATTGTAACATAATTATGTTATATTTTTAACTACGGTCTATGTTTAAACCAGATTGCCCTAATTAAAATGTATTATTACCCAAATCACTTCGCTCACACACTGCGCACTTTAAAATAGGTATACATATACTAATCATACTTATAAAATCAAGATAAGCATTCATTCCTCAAATTAAAAGCATCCTAAAAGCTCGCAAATTTTAGCGGATATTCCAAAAGTTCGCATGAGTCACCAAACACAAAAGTCTGCAGCAAAATCAAAGGTCGTCGACCCGTCGCATACAGCTTGAAACGCGCGACTTGCCTTGACCGGTGTTGTTCAAATATTATAAAATTAACTTCAAAGTGAAACGAAATTATTGAAATTTCTTCTGGTAAAATTTCATTTGTCATTTACTATTTTAGTACTGTAAGCTTTTAAATTGGAAGAAAGCTCTATCAACCAATATTGATAAAAGAAACTAAAATATTCTGCGAAAATTATAGTAAAACTTTGTCAGCATTTAATTATAGATATTTGCCAAGATGTGTGTTAATCCATCACTTATAATCTGCTTAACATCACACTTTTATACATGACGCTACAAAGCGAGCGAATCCACCGGTCAAAGCTAGTAACAATATTCATGAACATCCTTCCAATTAACATAAATCATAATGATACCAATGCATGTTCAATATCTAATTCAGGTTACAAGAATTTAGGTTACACCACAATGCAGCGTATTCCATTGAAAATAGCTGCATATGTTTATAAACACACAGATTTCCTGCTCCAACAATAATAATGTTAAATGGGTCGCAGGATATTAGCATTGTATACAAACACTTACATTGTTAAGTTTTGTATTTTTGGGACACTATATTCTCTTTACACATAATGAAAATTGATTTCCTAAACACATTATTACTTCCCGTCAATGCACCAAGTAGTATCTATTTACACAAATTTTGATAGGTAATACATGTTTTAAACTTTTAAATAAACAACCAAACGTTTAACTCAAACTCAATCGATTCGGAAGATCCCAATCTAACCATATAATCATATAGGCGACAGGAATTCATAGGAATTGGCTGAAAAAAAGAGTTCATACAATAGGTATTAATATGAAAAAACTGACATCCTACAAATTAGCGAGACAGTAAGATACTATAACAAGTAAATGAACAAAGAAGACAAGCTCATAAACAACATATTTCAGGCGCTAGCAGGTGGAGCCTATAATATTGTAGTTCAAATAAAACAACCCATCGGAATGCTTGCATTCCGTATACCCACAGTGGCAGACATGCAAAACGAATACGTGTTTTGTTAACTTAAAAATGTTATAACATTTCAATACCTTTTCAACGCCTGATCCTATATATTTGTTCTAATTAGAATATACCAAAAGATAAATCTTAAAAAAATTGTAAATATGGTAAGATAGATGGATGAATGTTTGTACTTATCTCTTTTTCGCAAAACGACTTATCCTATTAAGGCGAAACTTATCACCTAAATATGTATGTAGTTTCTACTACTTTAACTTCGACGTAAGTGCCCTACTTCAGATAAGTCTTCAATTAAGAACTATAACCAGTCCATGTGACCGGGTAAGATCCACCCATACTAACCGTCCCCGTAACCAAATCATACCACACAAGCAAAATTCACCCACCCCACACAGCCCCCGTAACTACCACAGCGCTCGGGGTCACTAATGTTACCAACTGACAGACGCGGCGACCACCGGCGCGCGGGGCAATGTACGGAGGCGCTGCATCTCGCGAAATGGTAAGATAACAGGTCAGTAACTTGCAAGATGTGGATCGCGTCCTATGTTGTAAAACATCGTTAACACGCGGTGCGTACAAACTGATTAACGAACATGGTAAAACAACTAGTACGTTTGTATTAATTTTAACGAATTTGAAACGCGGTTTATTTTCACTACATTATTTAAATTCAAACATTTATCTATTCAACTAGACATCGATTAGAAGCACTTTTGAATCGTCAAAACACAGAAAAATAATAATTTACTACCGGTTAGGAAAGCAGTTTCTACAGAGATGAACCAGTATTTTAAATCAAAACCATAGAATACTAATATCCCTGTGTAATTTCTTAAAAATAAAATATTTTACAACACATTATTTTCAGTGTAGCAATAGCTAATTTTAATTTTGTTATTACAATAAGTACGATCTTATAAACAAATCGATAGCAACGTCGCTTCTTATTCAAGAATCACGACCTTGTAAGCTTGTAATTATGAAAAAATAACTAAACACATTTTATGTAGCATCATATCTATACAGGAAACTAATCAAATAATTATTTAAACTGTTCACGATGTTTTTACTACGAATATAAATATTTCACAAATGAACAAATCGAAACACCACCACAATAGTGTGATAACCGTTATAAAATTCGCACGAAAATTTACCACAGTGGGCGCAATTAAATTCCAATAAATAAAAGTCGAGCAGCGCGCCACCCGTTCCAAGAAACAGATGCCGTATCGTATCGTATACGTACCGTATCGTGTCGTCCTCCAATTTACACTCAGATTTTAACGATAATGTGCTTCAAAGCATTATAACCCGCTGACTCAACTGATGGGATATATTTATGGACGAAATTTGTTTTAATTCAAACACTGAAGCGTAGAATTTTTATATTTATTGTGTTACGTCAAGATGAGTGGACATTATTCATTTCTGCTAAGCATTTTGGTTTTTGCGACATCGACAAACAATTGTTATTGTTCCAGAAATAAAAGAACACTTGTAAGTCGCTACATAACCAATAGGGTGGTCAATACCCATAGAAAATAGTTTACCTATATAAAAATTACACCATCCCCAAGTCCTACTAAATAACAAATCATATATTATAATTGTGATCATAATAAGAGCGTTCACCTTCAAAACATCACCAAGACGGGACAATACAGCCGGAAGCGCACGCGCATCGTTCTGTGATCGATATCGTTGCGCGACGGGAAGTCGACACAAATAGCCGAGTCTTGTACTGAATCATCGCATTGTCGCCGCTTCGATTCCCGGCTGAAGCTAATTTTACCGCGGGGGTGGATTTACGCGTTCCCTGATGTGCAATAAAACGTTCGCCGTAATTTGTAACATCTCCAAATTACTCGTCCGATTTTTATTATGAGCGTCACGCGCGGTTCAAATTAATTTCACTGTAATAAACGTGAAATTAACGATCGCTTTTGTTATTTCGGCTTCACTGAAATATGCATTGTGTTACTGAAGAAGAATGTGTTCAACGCGATTTTAATGTACTGTAGGTAATTTATTGTTCACCATTCGAAAAACTAACATACTAACATTTTCAGAATCCATCTATAATAAATGGATGATACATTCAAAAATTATATACAACAGCGACGTCATAGCAAAACTATACATTATTAATAGCACTGGTCCCAAAATAGATCCTTGTGTCACCCTCCATAATTTGTCCTTGATTTGAACATAATCACGAAACAAATTACTCGTAAAACGGGTCTCATGTTACAAACATCCCAAATCTATTGAGGACGACGAGGAAAGAGGAAAAAGGTCATTTGAAACGGTATTATCGAGCGGCAAGGTCAGGCGCCGTGACCTCAAACTGTCCATGTGGTCAGTGACCAGGATGGCCATTGATAAGGGGCACGATTATAAGCTCACAATATACGTTCAATAATTACAAATAGTATTGCACTGATTTTATATCTTGGACAGAAGTATTGACTTTGCTCTGTTAGATAAAAGATAAGTTGTAAGATAAGGGCATCTAAGGGCAAGTCATAGAACTTGTGAAAATCAAGCAAAGTTTCAGAGGTGAAATTTTATATCCACGATCAAATATTAACATCCTTCGCAATTTAAAGTTTTGTAAATTAATAGGTTTTACATGATTAGAGGAGATAAATAAAACAAAACTCGTTTCTATAATAATAATAACCACAACTTGGGTAAAAAATAATGAGCGGACCTGCAGTTCTTTATTTGTAAATATTTCAAAATGTATGCAGGTTTAAACATTTATCTAAACCGACGATCATTGCTTAGTAATATATTAATGAAATGCATTACGACACTTG